>CM038218.1:81773525-81868039 GCA_021442155.1 Cymbidium sinense | reverse complement strand
CGTAGGATCACCGAGATAAATTAGATCTTTTGATGGATATCAAATCTAATCCCACTCATTTTAGTTAAAATGCATGGGACGTTACTAAAAGCTAAAAACTTGATTAACGTTTAATTTAAAAAATTCAAAAACTTCAAAAAATCATAACAAATCAAAGAAAAATCAGAAAAATATAAATAAAAGCTCTATGGATTTTATGATGAGAGGAATCCATAGAAATTAAAATCCCAAATTTTATTAGGGTTATTTTTCCTTAATTTAGGTTTAATTTAAAATTAAACCTTAATTACTCTTAAATTAATAATCCAATTAATTTGAAACTTTGGGAAATGAAATTAAGATTAAAACATACCTTAGGTAAATTTTTTGGGGATTTAATTCTCAAATAAATGAAATTAAAATTTTATGTAAGTTAACCCTTAAATTAAATAAATTAATTACTCTTTAATAAAATAATTATAAAATTTTAATTTAATAATCTTAAATCAAAATAATGAACATCAAAATAATAATTGAACTTAATTAAACTAATATATAAACCTAATATGAACTTAATTAACTTAATTTGATAATTAAAAGAATTAAATAATTCAATTAAATCACTTGAACTTAATTAAATCATAATAAATCAACCGTTAATAAAATTATGAATAAACCCTCATTGGAAAGGTATTTCGTGAATAATAAGTTAAAAATAAAATCTCTTAATTAATCTTAATAAATTAATCTTAATTTAGTTTTAATAAAATAATTAAAACCTTAATTACACCCACACATCTCTAATTAAACCAAAACTTTAGGAACATAAAATTGGCATGAAACCCCACTTGTCATAATTATCAAACCAAATTGGTCTATAAATTTGGAATTCTTGAATTTCCAAATCTAGGTCAATATGAACTAAATAATAATTAAGAATAATCATTAATTCATTAAATCAACAAATTAAATTGAACAAAATAAACATCATAAAACTTAGGTAATTCATTAAAACTTTCTAAGTCAAAGAATTTAATCAAATAACAAATTTAAGAAAATCAATACTTAATGAAATTCAAATATAATTAAACAACTTAAGTTAAATTTAATAAAACCATTCATCTTTAATGAATTTAAATAATGAACTTAAAACCTATTAATCAAATCAGATCAAGTAATTAACCTAAGTACTTTAGGTTAAGAATAATCTATGAACAAACCTAAGACATTAATTCATATTAATGGACTTAAAACTTAAGCTTACAAATTCATAATTTAATATCTTAAGTTAAATTGAATGAAATCAAACAAAAATTAAACTCTTTAAAGTAACATAAGCCAAATCAAATGAAATCCATATAAATTAATTTAAAATGAAATAAATCAAACAAATTAAATTAATTCAAACAAATGAAATAACATAAATCAAATTCATATAATTGAAATCAAAAGGATTAATTAAAATACTTAAGGATTTTAATTAGCCTTTGGAAACTTCATTAGGATTTAGGATGTTGAATGGAAAGAGCTCCACCAAAAATGGAATCATTCCATTCTTCATTCTTGAAAACCTATACAACTTTAACTAAATAAAATGAACATAAAAATAAAATTAAATCACTAAACCATTTGAATTGAAACCAACCAATGGTAAAATTAAACCAATTCAAATTTCAAACTTCAAAACTTAAACTTAAAGGGAAAGACTTACCACACACAAACCACTTCTACACACAATTATTTGGTCACGATCTAGATCTAGGTTAGATCATTCTGATTTTCTTTAATCTCGTGATATGTTGTGATGTGCTTCATATGCATGTGGTGTATTGTACTAGGAGATGCCTAGGCTTTGTTGTTAGATTTGGATGTTAGGGCATTCTTTTAGATTTAACATTATTTTCTGGGGGGGACTGTGTTAAAGGGATCGCTGTAATAAATAAATCATAAAATTGATGTTTGCTTAGTGCTAAAATCCCTTAACATAGTCCATAGGACAGGTGGCTTGGCAAGCAACTAATGCTAAGCCCATATGTTTTTGAAATATAAAGCGGGTGTCTTTGTGTGTATTTCCTAACATCTATTTTCTGAGCTTAGGATTTTCTTTGAATTTTAAATGTAAAATTGAGCTTAGAATTAGGTTAGGATCTATGTGGTCTAGGATTCCCAACCAGGAGATGGTGTGGTAGTCCCCTGTGGAGCACGATGGATGTCCCTGAAGAAGGAGACTTTCCTGGAAAGAAGATTCATAGATCTAAACTTGTAGTTCTAGGCTGGGTTGTATAAGGCGAACTTCGGCATTTTCTTTCTTCTTTAGGGTGTATTTACCGTGGCCTTTTATATAATTTAATTTGGCTTGATTTATTTTGGGTGCACAATAGAAACAACATGCTTTTCTTAGGTTTCTTTCTATGTATTTGTCTTTGTGATGTATGCCGACGTAGGCTCATAGGATAAACTAAATTTTCTACAAAATCTAAAACATAAAAATAAATACAACTCATAATATTCACATAAAAGCCTAGGTATTAAAAATAAGATAAAATATGTAGCAACCCCTTATTTGGATATGCATAATCATATTGTTTCACTCTTGATTAATGAAGGAATTCCATCTTTACCTAGCTTGACCTTTGAGAGCCTATGATGGAAGTACACCTTCTTCTATTTTGATTTGGCCCAATAATCTTTTCTAATTACATGCATTAGCATAAATTGCATCCTTATGGCCTAAATGAATCTGAGTCAAAATTATTAAAATCTGAAAAATGTGCATTAGTTATGCATCTTCATACCTACATGATCTTAGGGATTAGGGGTAAGTCTAGGTTCATAGATTTCTTTCCTAAAATTACCAGACCATCTTGCATTCATATGACTTAGCCTCATTTTAAAATGCTTAGGTGGTGTTGTTATGGCGACCTTCTCTCAGGCGGTTGTAAGTCCGTAAGAGTCGTGGATAGGTTAGTTCCTTCAAGTGAGAGAATGACCAATGATTCCCAAGAATAGAACTAGGTCATCCGACATGTCAAGCACAGACTAGGTTCGAAGCATCCTTTAGGAATAAGTCTTCAACCCTAGGCATTTCAGTCTTGTCTTGCTAGAATCTAAGTCCTAGATTTCTAAGAAAATGATAACTTGAAATCTAAAATTAAATCCCAAATTTGAATCATAGGATAGATGAAATGTCTAGGGCATCCCAATATCAATAGGCATTTCTACTCTTTTCCATTTGACTCTTAAAAATAACTCTCTCCAATTTGGACCTCTCCCAATTGAATTTCCAAAATCAATTCTTTGAAAGCTACCTTAGTAGTCTTTAGAATAACCACTTATTTCTTTAATCGAGTATTCTTAGGAAAGAGACCCTTCCTAAGATGTAACTATAGAGGCTTGCCTTTATAGAAACCATGATCCAGATAAAATTGACCTGTTCTACTTTTCTATGTAGTTCGGGGAAAATACTTTTACACGAAAGACCCATTAGCCTTAGAGTCTTTTATTGAAATGATTGAATCCATTATAGGAAAGCATGTTTATCTTTTGAGATAATATGTATTCCTTAATGTCATATTTGATCATCTAAATAAAATATTCTAAACTCTATGTGGTGTCATTTCTTTTCTCCATTCGAGAGAAAAAAAGAAAACCAACATATTTTTTGCGACCGGGGAATGGTTCCTCTCTCCATCTTTAGAAATAGGTGGTTATTTCTATATATCGATGTACTAGTGCCAACCGATTGCCTTTCTTTTTGGATACCTCTCCATTTCATTCTTGGTTGAGCCTATCCAACATCTTGAGGTTCTAGAACTCTTCATTTGTCATAGTTAAATTGGGTCCTATAACCAAATCTCAAAATAAAATGAAAAGTGAGAAACAATCTTGGCCATATCATTGGTCAACCTTCCTTGAAAAGTCAAAATATTATTTTGACCATAATCTGCTTATTTTACATTTTTAATAAAATTAATTTTTGTTTTGAAAATAGGAAAATGGTTGGCCAATTGATCTTTGCAGCCACTTTCGATTCACTGATAGTAGTCGCTTATCAGATGGCTCCATTATCAAATTTGGAGCTGGATTTGAAAATCTCAATATTACTGCTAATGGAGTAACTCTTTCTGTCTTTGAAGCAACCTAAAAGATAAGCAACCTATTTTAGAATTTTCTAATGTTGCAAATCTAAAATAGGATGCTTACTAAACATGTTGAAAGGGTCCAAAGGACTGTACAAGAAATTGAAATTGCCCACTTGAGGCATTCCCCACTCTAGTCCCCTTTAGCACTTTTGAAGTAGGCTCCACCTCAAAATACTGAAATGACTAAGAGTCAAAAGAAAAATAGAGGAGGAGACTGGGAGGATAGCTTAGGGAGAAAAGGAGAAGGAGATGTTAGATATGGATTTAACTATGAAGAGAGATGGATATCCTTTTCTTCTTCTCCACTCTTAGGTGGAAGCAGATTCCATCCTTTATCTCACTTAGAGGGAGAATGTGAAGATTGCTAATTCTTTACCCCATCCTTTTGTCATCCTGAAGAAACTTTAACCATGACCATAGAATCCCATGGTCAATTTCTCCAGACCATACATAGGATACATGGATCTTCTTCCTACACTAAAGAAGATCTATTGAGAAACATGAAGTCAAGCTTCTCAACATTTAGCCAGACAACTATCAGGGAGACCTGCCACCTTCCATCATCAAAAAGAAGGGGGGGGGTCACATTTGATAGAAGAAGACCCCATATCCGTGCTGTAGTGCAGGATGATATTCTCGTCCATGCATTCACTTACATGGCATAAAATCAATCTACTAGGACAGATAGGACTTATCCTAAGAAAAGAATAAAGAGTATATATAGGAAAGTCCCTCAAACTTCAGCATAAAATCCCTTCACCACCTTTACCCTCTTCACCTTTAAAACCTTTAATTCTTTAGTTGAGATGAACCTTTACCACAATTACCTCAAGTCACTACATCCATTTGATCTTCCTAATAAAGGTGAATTCTTCTTCTTATGTTAGAAACTAGACAATGTCATGTAAGCCTAAAAGCCTTGAGTATCCCTACATCCCGGGGAACATGAATGAACCATGAATTAAGATTAATGGAATTGTGAACTAACGATGTCATCTTAGATAGTAATGGTGTTCACTCTCTTGTCCAAAGAAGAGATAGATAACATCATTAAAGAAGATGAAGAAAATGAAAATTTGAAAATAAATTTTGAATATTTTGATCATGAACAAGATGACATGTTGGATGATGATTTGGTGTTGTAGCACACATCTATGGTTGAGATCATCTAAAAAGAGCGAAAGAACAAGAAGACGCTTTAGTTTCAAACCCAACTCATTTGTTCAAAAGAAGGATGAGCAAATCAATTATGAATAAGAAAATGGAGGAGATGATTGCTACTATGCAATCACTTCAAAATGATTCCATCTTCTCAACCTCATGACTGTCCCTTAGATTGCATCTCACCAATGATTCAGGTCGGTTTGGAAGAGTCGACATGAATCAAAACTTGCAATTATGGTACCTTCCAACACAACTAAAGACATTGGTACAATAAGTGAAGGAAGCATTTGCACAAATGGGACAACCCAATTTGAGAGGTAGGCCATACCCAAGGAATTTGATTCCACTCCATATCCAAAGGGGTTTGTATCCCCATCCTTTAAAGTATTTGATGGAACCGGAAATCCCAAGCAGCATTTAGCTCACTTCCGGGCAAGTTGTTGTGTCGGAGGAGCGATGCTCTTATTGACATAGTTGCGACTTGAGCGGGTTGCTTTTGGTATGATTTACCAAATGATTGGTGCACACTTTCGAATTAGAAGAAAATGTTTGTAAAGAGATTCATAGTGTCCAACATCATGTTATTCGTAGGAGACCTAGTGGTAACACAGAAACACGGAGAATCTCTAGTTGATTATATCTTAAGATGGAGAATTCTCACCTAAAATGGAGCCTCAACTACAAGAGTAGCATCTTTGTAGAAATCCTTCTTAGGAATATACATGGCTGTGCCTTCTGCTCAAAGGCTTTACCATTAAAACCTTTGAAAATTGTTAAATAAAGCCTCTAGTTTACAAGAGGAAGCCCTAGGATGTCATTCTTAAAGACCAATCAGTCATCCAAGCCTAGAGGCCTTTAGAAAAAGAGCGGTAATGTCTCTAGTGGACAAGGGAAAGCTCCTATACAAAGTGAGCGAGCTTTATCTTATGAACCACCGGTAGTCATCATTCCTTGAATTTTCCAACTACCTCTTTCTAAAGGATGAACCGGACTTATTCCTTGAAAGAGGCGTGAGAAAATTTTTAAGAATTTGATAAAAAATTTAAACTCATCCAAGAAAGCCGGAGAAGTGGGAAAGGTAAATGATCCCAATTATTGCCCATATCATCGAGATGTTGGGGCATACTATTGAGGATTGTTTTCTTTCAAAGAGGCTCGAGAGAAATTTCAAAATGGATTGGTGACTATTCCAAAAGTACTTGGTGGACCACGGACAAGGATCCATTAAGGTTATAACGGTAGTTCTTCTACTTCTTCATTTCAAAATGAATGGGATATAGTTTTATCCCATTCTACAAAGTATATGATGAAAATTTAAAACTTGCCATGCGGGATGAGTCAGAGAGGTGATCAGTTGATCCGAGTCTAGAATGCAAGTTCCACCTCGCCCACATCTTCAACTACACAAGATAAAAAAAGTGTGGTGAGGGAGGGACATCTATATTAGTAATAGAATTTTGTATGATAAAGATGGAAAAGCGGTACCATATAAGCCTTTATCTTTATGTACTTATTTCAAAAGAATGAATAAAAAATCTATCTATGACATTTCATTCGTGCTATTTAATGAAAATGAGAATGAAATATTGAAAATTTAAATATCAAAAGAAGAATCTCATGATGTTTCATTACTCGATGAAACTTACATGGAAGATTTACATGGTGATCCACTTATCATAGATATAGAAATATCGATTATCATTCATCAAAAAGATGGTCAAAATGAGGAACATGTTGATTCAAACCACAGATATTGCTGAAATAAACCTCCATAGTGGAAGAGTCTTACCACCTACCTCCTACTCCTCAAGAAAAGGAAAGAAAATCATGGATGAAAGCACAAGTTCGATTCGTTACTTAAAGACACCGGTAAATAAAGGTTCCCAAAGTGGATTATAATGTTCTATCTCATCTTAGGAAGCTCCCTGCTAGATTAAGCATTTATGATGCTCTCATTCTTTCAAAAGAAATGAGAGAATCACTAGTACAAGCATTACTTGATCCAGAGATATGCCTGACTCAACTAGCAGCTACTTCCTCAGAAGAGGCTTGTTACTTTAAGGAGATCCAGTTACTTTCTCCGATGAGGATCTACTTTTGGGAACCAGTGACCATAATCGTCCTCTCTATATTGCTGTAAAAATTGAAAATATAAGATTGTCAAGAGTTCTAGTAGATCTTGGTGCATCAGTTAACATCATGAACTCTAGAACATTAACATTCTTAAAAATTGATAGCAGAAGACTTAGCTTTGATAAGATGTTGTTAAAGGGCTTTAATGAAACATGTGAAAAAGCTTTAGGCTCAATCACTCTATTATTAGAAATAGAAGGATTGAAAATTGAAGCTAAATTTCATATTATAAATTCAGAAACTTCCTTTAATGCTCTCTTCACTTGGATTCATGAATATAAAATGGTACCATCTTCACTCCACCAATGTATTAAATACACTAGGGATGGAGTGGGTATGTTATAAAGGAGATACACAACCATTCGCTATTCATGAGATTGAGCTTTATGAAGATGCTATGTATTACATGCCTAAGAAACCTAGAGTTGATTCTATGAAATCCATCATTATTGAAGCACAAAAAATAATAATAAAAGATGAAAAGAAAAGAAAAAAAGAAAAGAAAAAAGAACCTCCAATAATTCATATTGATTTGGAATCCATGGATGAAGATTCCTATCATAGAAATGCTTCAAAAAGGTTTGAGATTTCCTTAGAATCGAACGATGAAGAAGAAATCAAACATTAAAGGAAGAGTCTAACTTATCCACATATGAAAAATTAAAAAAATATGTGGATACTTTAACTTTGACTCCTCTAAATCAAAATAAAATATCTCAATTAGAGGTCAAAGTAGCCCCTAACTTATCGGGAAGTGGAAGGTCGCAAAATTTTATTCTGCAGGTCCTTCAAGCTCGAGAAGAGATGTAAAGCTTGAAGAACCATCTTTCAATGAAATAATAGAACTTCCTTTTGATTGGTACTCTACTTGTGTAAAGAATTCAGAAACATGGTTTTATTACAAATATTTGGCCTAAAGATAAAGCCCAATGCATGGAGAGCTTATGGAACCAAAACATAGAAATTTTCATTCCAAAGCTGGGATTGGGTTTGAACTTGTTAAATCATTTGATGATATAGAGCATTGCTTAATGATAAGCAATCATCAAATAGATCAACTCTTTGAAGTCTCTTCTCTCTTCTAAGAGACTCATTCATAAAACTATAGAAGAATCCAAAGATGATTCACTTGAGCACCACCGAATATGAGGAAGAAATAAAATCTACTATAGATGAATTAAAGGAGATTAACCTAGGAACTCCTGAGAACCCAAAATTGACTTTTATTAGCTCTTTGTTGGGTCCAAGATTAAGAGTTAATCACCTTACTCTTTGAGTATAAAGATTGCTTTGGAGTTATGATGAAATGCCGGGTTTATCCCGATGTATGTACACAAACTAGGAATTAAAGCATCCCAAGGTGCTAGGTGAATGCTTAGAAGTAGAACAACAAGTAATCATTGAAATAAAGAAACTAATTGAAGGGTTTTTATACAGAAGAACAATACCCATTGGGTAGCCCATAGTTCCAGTAAAGAAGAAAAATGGTCAAATACGCATGCGTTGACTTTAGAGACTTAAATAAAGCTTGTCCCAAAGATGAATTCCCTTGCCTATACCAACTCATGGTCACATAGCTTCCTCGCATGAGATCTTTTCATTTATGGATGGATCATCGTTATAATCAAATTAAGATGTACCCAGAAGATGAAAAAACATACGTTAGACTCCAATAGGGATTTTTACATTTGCCATTTGGCCTCAAAATGCGGAGCTACTTATCAAAGAGCTATGACTAGAATATTCGATGACTTGATTCATAATCAAGTTGAATGTTATATCGATGATTTAGTCATTAAAAGCAAACTAAAATAAGAACATTTTTATGATTTACGGGTCATTTTTCAGCGATTGCGCCACTATAACTTAAAGATGAATCCTCTGAAGTGTGCCTTTGGAGTGACTTCAGGGAAATTCTTAGGGTTGTAGTACGGCATTGTGGGATAGAATTGACCCAAAAGATAAAAGCTATTATAGAAATGCCACCTAAAAGTCTTACACTAAGATCATTCCGGGAAGGCTTGCATACTTAAGAAGGTTCATATCAATTTATGAAGGTGCCAACCCTTTGCATTATTAAAAAAGACTCCAAATTTATTTGGGATGAAAAAATGTCGAGGCCTTTGAAAATCTAAAGCAATATTTAATGAATCCTCCTTTTGGCTTCCCCATTCCGGAAAGCCATTAATCCTCTATCTGCTATGGAAGAATCTCTTGGGGCTTTATTAGCCCAAACAAATGAAGAAGGGAAAGAAAATGCCCTATTATTTAAGTCGTGCTTATTTCTGAGAAAGAATTATCCTCTATTGAGAAACATTGTTTAGCCTTAGTTTTGCCGCTCAAAATTGAGGCATTATATGCTTTCTCATAAGGTCAACGATTTCAAGGGTGAATCCTTTGCAATATCTCATGACCCGTCAACAATGCGGGCATCTAGCAGATGGTCAATGATTTTATTACAATTTGAGATCACTTATTCCTCTTGCTATGAAAGGACAAATAGTAGTAGATTTTCTAGCAACACCCTATGCTTGAAGGGTCCCCTTTAAATGATGATCTCCCGGATGAACAGATCATAACATTAGAAGGTGAACCACCACAGGAATTATATTTTGATGGCATCATCATCAAGAAGACATAAAGAGTCAATTCATCCGGGGAAGGCGAGGTGGTTAGTCTTTATAACCCAGAAAGGAATGATGAGATATTCATATCATTTGATTGAGCCTTGTACAAACAATGAAGCTGAATATGAAGCTCTTATTAATTTAGAGTTGGATCCTTATGGAAATTAAAAATATAAAAATTGTGGGGATTCCCAACTAGTTATAAACCAAGTAAGCGGAATCTATAAGGTTTTGAATCCAAAACTCTTCAATTATTATAAATATACAATGAAATTACTTGAAAAGATTCCATATATATCATTGCATAGAATATCTCATCAAGAGAATACAATCGCAGATGCTTTGGCTAAATTAGCTAAGGAAATCATATGCCTAGAAAAAGAATCAATTTCTATAGAAGTTCAAAATCAATGTGTCTCCTATAGATTTAGACTACATTAATAGGCAAGAAGAAATTCAAAGGATAGCCACTCTTACTGAAGGTCAAATAGAATGTGATTGGAGGCAACCATTTATTGACTATTTAAGTAAAGGGAGGCTTTCTGAAAATAAATCTTTAGCAAATCAAATAAAGAAACGTGCTTTGTCTTATGCATTGATTAATGATGTTTTATATCGAAGGTCATTCGACCAAATGTGGCTCCGTTGTCTAGACAAATTGGAAGCCCATAAGGTTGTGAGATACACTTCGGATTGTGTGGAGCACACCAATCCCAAAATGAAATTAAAATCAAAAGACTTGGCTATTATTGCCATCGATGTTAAATGATGCATGGAGGTTGTGCATCGTTGTCATCAATGCCAAGTACATGGTGTGGTATTACATCAACCACCCAATGTATTACACCCTTCAGTTGCCTCCTGGCCATTTGAGAGTTGGGGCACCGACATCATAGGGCCTATTGATCCTCCTTCTTCAAAAGGACACCATTTTATTTTAGCTGCAACGGATTATTTTTCCAAATGGGCTGAAGCGGTACCACTAAAAGAAGTTAAAGCATATCATGTGTTGAAATTCTTTCAGGAAAATGTTGTATATCGATTGGTATTCCTTCGCATCATATCACAATGGTCCATCTTTAGTCCACAAAATAAATCACTTTGTGGCTAAACATAAAATTGGAGATACTCAACCATCTATTACCCTAAGGTGAATGGATTGAGGCATTTAACAAAACATTGGTAAGAATTTTAAAAAAGATACTTGATGAAAAAAAATGGCATGAAAAGTTGGTTGAAGCCTTATATGTCACATATAGGACACCAACTCGGTCTACCATATGCTTTAGTTTTGGGGCTAAGGTTCTTCCATTAGAAGTGCATACCTTCATTAAGAATAGCTGTTAATAATAATATTATGATAGAACAAAATCATAAGATTCGTTTGGAAGAACTAGATAATCTTGAAGGAAAATGATTACAAGCTCAACAAAATCTAAGCCAATCATGTATGGTTCACATGATAGGTTGGTTCATCCTAGAACTTTCCAAGTTGGAGATTTGGTCTTAGTTCTTAGAGACCAATCCTAGCTCATCAAGAATCGACAACAAATTGAGCCAACATGGGAAGGACCATTTGTAGTGGAAAGAGCTTATGAAGGAGGTTCTTACCAACTTGTTACTTGTGATGGTGGTGTCCAATACCACCTATTAATGGTTACCTAAAGAAATATTATGTGTAACTTGTGACTTATTGCTAAATAAAAATCAATAAAATAAAAGTTTATTTCTCTTTATTGCTTTTGCTTCAACTTGTCTCATTTATGAAATGTTGAAAACTCATTTGAATGTACTTAGAAGTGAAAGCAAACTTTCCATCACCTCTTCATCAAGTTAGACTAATCAAGTAAGGATTAAGCCCTTGGGATTGATTATTAGTCATTACTCTTAAGGATTAGGAATAAGTAACATTGCCCCCTTTTCCTCATCCATACTACCTGTGTAGGTTGGGAGCAAGCCCCTCGTGGCACCTTTCCTATACATGACTTGAGATGGGAGCAAGCCCTCTGTGGCACCTTTCTCATGTTCTTCTTGGGTTTGGAGCAAGCCCTTCGTGGCACCATTCCCATAAAAAACTACTGTGGGTTTAGCAAGCCCCCTGGCACCTTTCTACATGACTTGAGATGGGAGCAAGCCCTCTTGGCACCTTTCTCATGTTCTTCTTGGGTTTAGACAAGCCCCCTTTCATTCCCATAAATACTGTATAGGTTGGGAGCAAGCCCTTCATGGCACCTTTCCTATACATGACTTGAGATGGGAGAAAGCCCTCATGGCACCTTTCTCATGTCCTTCTGGTTTGGCAAGCCCTTCACACCATTCCCATGAAAAAAAAATACCTAGCGAGCCTTTCCCTTTCCCATGACTTGAGATGGAGCAAGCCCTGGCACCTTTCTCATGTCCTTCTGGGTTTGGAGCAAGCCTTGGCACCATTCCCATGAAAAAAAATGTAGGTTAGCAAGCCCTTCATGGCTCCTATACATGACTTGAGATGGGAACAAACCCTCTGTGGCACCTTTCTCATGTCCTTCACGGGTTTGGAGCAAGCCTTGTGGCACCATTCCCATAAAAAATCTGTGTGGGAGCAAGCCCTTAGCACCTTTCCTATACATGACTTGAGATGGGAGCAAGCCCTTTCTCTCATGTCCTTCTTGGGTTTGGACAAGCCCTTTGTGGCACCATTCCCATTAAAAAATGCCTATAGTGTTGGGAGAAAACATTGGCACCTTTCCTATACATGACTTGAGATGGGAGCAAGCCCTCACCTTTCTCATGTCCTTCTGGGTTTGGACAAGCCCTTTTGGCACCATTCAATGAAAACTACTTTTGTGGGTTTGGAGCAAGCCCTTAGGCATTCCTACCTTCTAATATGATTGGAACAAACCATCAAGGCCCTTTCATACATGGTGAATTATATTTGATTAAGTCTTTAATCATGTAAAGATATAAGTCTCACCTTCTTTCTAAATATTAGGAATAAGTCCCTAGTTGGCATCCTATTCAATCTTCTAAAGAATGGAATCAAGCCATTAAAGGCCTCATTTCTTTAAAACTATTTAAAGATCAAGTCCATGTGACCTTTTAGTAGTCAAAGTCTTGGAGTAGGATCAAGCATTTCAAGTCTCTTCTCTCCCCAATAGCTTTGAGGTTTGGATCAAGTCTTTAAAGGCCCTCTCCTCTCTTTCTAACTAGGATGGATCATGCCCTTAACGGCCCCATCTTATTAGCTAATCACATGAATCACCACTATTCTCAAAAAGTAAGTCCCCAAGGCATTTTTCTTGAGCATAATAATTAATATTAGGTTAGACCAATCTTTGGGTCCTCTAATAATTCTTCTTCATCCTAGAACTTAATGAAAGTTAAGTTTCTAAGAATGAATCACACTCAATCAAAATCAAAATAAATCCAAATCAAAACTAAAATCATGAATTGGAACCCAAGCTTATACTTGTATGTTGATCAATTACCTATGTTAAATGTATTCTAATTAATCCCACACATATTGAGGTCCATTGTGACCTCATTTTTGGATAAGTTAATTTAGCATGAGGACTATACATGACTGATAATTCACCTTGGTTGGATCTAAACTTCATCTTAGGTAGGATCCTCAAGCATCCAAATTCAAAATCAATCAAAAATAATCAATCAATCCAAAATGATTAGAAGTCAAACCTAAAGTCAACCTAGTTAACTAGAATTGACTTAAGCGAGCACTTTAAAAAAAGTCAACCCACTAAAATTTGACTAAATAAAATCACCAAAAAAAATTTCTAAAATTAAATAAATAGTTTTAATCATATAAAATAAATTTGAGTTATTTAAGGCTTAGATTAAGTAAATTAAATTTTTAAAATAAAATAACTTAAATAAGCCATTGAACTCAAATTGAAGAAAAAAATCAACATCAAACTAAATCATATGGGAATGATAATAGGGCATAACCTAACTCCCTTTTGGGTGTGTTTATATAAAATGGATCATTTGACTCATAAGAAAATAAAGACTCAACCAATTTGGGTTAAGTGAGTTAAAAAAAACATAAAAATGAAAATTCAAACCATCTTAACCAATGCATAAGAGATTAATCATATTAAACACCATTAAGTTAATTAATCTCTTTAATTAATAAATTAATGACAAAATAATAAAAAAAAAATAATTAAAAGGATAAAGGAAAAATTCTCTTTATCCTCATACATCACTACCCCAAGACAAAAAAGCCATCTCTTGAGGTGTGGTTTCAACTAAGCGGTAATCAAGCATAAAAAAGGCCAATCATGGAAGATAAGAAAAAAAAGAGCATGCCATGAAGAAAATAACATACACTCTCTCAAGGCAAGAGAAAAGCTCTCATCATCACACACCAAAAGCAAATCCTCCCTTTCCTAGCTCTCAATGGAACCATCAAAAATGAAATTTGGATCCAAAGCTTGGTGTATCAAACCATAGAATCTCTCATTCATTTGGAGGGATTTCCTTGAAGAATAAAGCTATTTCAATTGATTTGCCTTTGAGATCCCTAAATCAAGGATACATTAATGATCCCCTTTTCTTAAAGCTTTGATCATTTCCTTAAAAATCTTATCTCTGTGAATCAAGGATTGAAAGAGGATCTTTCAGCGATCATGTAGCACTTGAATCATCCAATTTGGTTAAGTATATCAAAAATTAACAAACGGTCCCCCGGGTAGGTTTGAGGAGGAAATCCGGACCATTGTTTCTTTAAAAAGCAGATGGTCTGATCTGTCTAATTTGATTAAATCCTTTAGCAAATGAATGATGGACCGTCCGATCTGTGTCAAGGTTCCGGATATCCGCTGAATCACCGTGCATCTAATCCATGGAATTGCGGATCACACCGTCGATCTTTGATCGACGTCCAGATCTAATCCACTCATTTTTTTAGTTAAAAGCGCGTCGTTACTCAGCTAAAATCATTGGTTAATTTTAATTAAAAAAATTAGAAAATTTCCAAAATTCTAACAAATCAAGAAAAATAAAAAAAAATATAAATAAAAGCTCTATGGATTCATCTAGAGAGAGAATCCATAGAAATTAAAATCCCAAATTTTATTGGGTTATTTCCTTAATTTGTTTAATTTAAAATATTAAACCTTAATTACTCTTAAAAATAATCAATTAATTTGAAACTTTGGTGAAATGAAATTAAGATTAAAACATACCTTAGGTAAATTTTTTGGGATTAATTCTTTGAAATAAAATGAAATTAAAATTTCATGTGAGTTAACCCTTAAATTAAATAAATTAATTACTCTTTAATAAAATAATTATAAATTTTAATTTAATAATCTCAAATCAAAATAAGAACATCAAATAATAATTGAACTTAATTAAACTAATATAAACCTAATATGAACTTAATTAACTTAATTTGATAATTAAAAATTAAATAATTCAATTAAATTACTTGAACTTAATTAAATCATAATATAATTAACCAAAATTATAAATAAACCCTCATTGGAAAGATATTTTTTGGTGAATAATAGTTAAAAATAAAATCTCTTAAGTAATATTAATAAATTAATCTTAATATAGGTTTTAATGAAATAATTAAAACCTTAGTACAATTACATCTTTAATTAAACCAAAACTTTAACATAAAATTGGCATGTAACTTGTCAATTATGACCAAATTGTCTATAAATTTAAATTCTTGAATTTCCAAATCTCTGGTCAATATGAACTAAATAATAATTAAGAATAATCATTAATTCATTGGATTAACCAAATTGAACTAATGATAAACATCATAAATACTTAGGTAATTCATCAAAACTTCCCAAGTCAAAGAATTTAATCAAATAACAAATTTTAAGAAAATGCTTAATGAAATTCAAATATAATTGAACAACTTAAGTTAAACTTAATAAAATAACTTATCTTTAATGAATTTAAAATAATAAACTTAAAATAGGTTAATAAATCGGATCAAGTAATTAACCTAAGTACTTTAGGTTAAGAATAATCTATGAACAAACCTAAGATAATTCATATTAATGGACTTAAAACTTAAGTTTACAAATTCATAATTTATATCTTAAGTTAAATTGAATAAAATCAAACAAAATTAAACTCTTTAAAGTAACATAAGCCAAATCAAATGAAATCCATATAAATTAATTTAAAATGAAATAAATTAAACAAATTAAATTAATTCAAACAAATGAAATAACATAAATCAAATTCAAACATAATTAAAATCAAAGGATTAATTAAAATACTTAAGGATTTTAGTTAGCCTTTGGAAACTTCATTAGGATTTAGGATGTTGAATGGAAAGAGCTCCATCCAAAATGGAATCATTCATTCTTCATTCTTGAAAACCTATACAACTTTAACCAATAAAATGAACATAAAATAAGAATTAAATCATTAAATCATTTGAATTGAAACCAACCAATGGTATAAATTAAACAATTCAAATTCAAACTTCAAACTTAAACTTAAAGGCTAGCAAAGACTTACCACACAAACTCACTTCTACACACAGATTTCTGGTCACGGATCTAGATCTGGTTAGATGGATTCTGATTTTCTTTAATCTCATGATATGTTATGATGTGCTTCACATGCATGGTGTATTGTGCTTTAGGCGATGCTAGCTTGTTTGTTATTAGATTGGATGTTAGGGCATTCTTTCTAGATTTAACATTATTTTGCAGTTAAAGGGATCTGTAAATAAATCATAAAATTATCGTTTGCTTGCGTCTAAAATCATAACATAGTCCATATGAGTGGGCTTAGCAACTAATGCTAAGCCATATGTTTGGAAAATATAAACTTTTTGGTGTCTTGTGTATTTCCTAATATCATTTTCACTTAGGATTTCTTTAAATTTTAAATGTAAATTTGAGCTTAGAATTAGGTTAGGATCTATGGGGTCTAGGATTAGCTGACCCAACCGAGGAGATGTGTGTGGTCCCCTTGTGGAGCGATGGATGTCCAGAAGGAGACTTTCCGAAAGAAGACCCATAGATCTAAACTTGTAGTTTTTTAGGCGGGTTGTATAAGTAGAACTCGGCCATTTTCTTTCTTAGGGTGTATAGCAATACCCCATTGCATTGGCCTTTTGTATATAATTTAATTTGGCTTGATTTATTTTGGGTGCATAGAAACAACATGCTTTTCTTAGGTTTATTTCTATGCTATATTTGTCTTTGTGATGTATGCAGACGTAGCTCATAGGATAAACTAAATTTTCTACCCAACTAAATCAACTAAAATAAAAATAAATACAACTCATAATATTCACATAAAGCCTAAAATTAAAACAAGATAAAATATAGCAACCCTTAACTGGATGTCATGCATAATCATATTGTTTCACTCTTGATTAATGAAGGAATTCCATCTTTACCTAGGCTTGACCTTTGAGATCCTATGATGGAAGTACACCTTCTTCTTTGATTTGGCCCATAATCTTTTTTACATGCATTAGGCATAAATTTCATCTTGGCCTAAATGAATCGTGAGTTAAAATTATTAAAATAAAAAATGTGCATTAGTTATATACATCTCATATACATGATCTTAGGGATTAGAGTAAATAGGTTCATAGATTTCTTTCCTAAAATTACAGCACAGCCATCTTGCATTCATATGACTTTGACTCATGATTTTAAAATGTGCTTAAGTAGTGTTAGTTGGCAGCCTTCTCCAGGCAGGTTGTAAGCCCAGAAGAGTCAAGGATAGGTTAGTTTCTTCAAGTGAAGAGAACGACCAATGATTCAAAAAGGTTGAGCATGTGTCAAGCACTAGACTAGGTTAGCATCCTTCTTGGAATAAGTCTTCAACCCTAGGCATTTCTGTAGTCTTGTGCTGCTAGAATCTAAGTCCTAGATTTCTAAGAAAATGACAACTTGAAATTTAAAATTAAATCCCAAATTTAAGCCTAATCATAGGATAGATGAAATGTCTACTGGGCATCCCAGTATCAATAGGCATTTCCTACTCTTTTCCATTTGACTCTTAAAAATAACTCTCTCCAATTTGGACCTCTCCCAATTGAATTTCCAAAAATCAATTCTTTGAAAGCTACCTTAGTAGTCTTTAGGAATAACCACCTTATTTTTTTAATCGAGTATTCTTAGAAAGACACTTAGATGTAATTAACTATAGAGGCTTTACCTTTATAGGGAACCAGATCAGATAAATTGACCCTGTTCTACTTTTCTATGTAGTTCAAGGGAAAATACTTTGGTACACGAAAGACCTATTAGCCTTAGGAGTCTTTTATTAAAATGATTGAATCCATTATAGGAAAGCATGTTTATCTTTCAAGATAATATGAGTATTCCTTAATGTCATATTTGATCATCTAAATAAAATATTCTTAAACTCTATGTCATTTCTTTTCTCCATTCAGAGAAAAATAAAACCAACAATCAATTCAATAAGTACCCCAAGATCATCTTTCACATCCCAAAATAAACACCACAATCTAATTGTCTAAAAATTAAATAAAATATATCATGTGGGAATGGGTTATCAAACTCATCTCACCTTTTCAAAATTAAATCAAACTACAAACTAAACAAAAATCACTTCGAAATTCACTTTGATTTATTCTAAATTTTCTTATTCTATAAGAATGTCTTTAGGATTTAAGTAATGTGAGTTTGTTTACATGCTTTCATTACTTTGAATCTTTTCCCAACATGTTAAGTTGTATCCCATATGATTTCATGTACTCATAATTTCATGTTTCAAATTTTAAAATGAAATTGTTTCTTTATATAAAATGTGCATGTGTTGGCTAAAGTAAAATATGAGTGGCTATTATCACTACTAAATCTAAATTATTTTCAAAACATATTAATTAATTACTAAATCAAAGTGTCTTTCCTATTTTAATTATGAGTTTGCATGTGATAGATTATAAAGGTATGTTTAACATAGGTTTTCTTTCTTCCTTATGTTAGTATAGTTTTGAATAGGAGTTGGTAAGGTGTAGGGTTCATTTGGAAACAACACTTAATTCATACCATTCATCCCTATGCTATCACCTAGAAAGTATACTTGCATCATAAATTGCATAAACAAAAAATGAATCCATTAAACAATTTTTTGCATTCTTCTTTTCATTTCATTTCTTTTATACATATGTTTGTATTTAAAGAAAGTGGTATATTCTTCTAGACAACCACATTTGCACTTTAAGTAGCCCTAAGTAGGTTTTACCATAATCTTAACAATGGTGTTGTACTCACTTATGTCTTTCTTACCTTCATATGTGTATGTGAAATTTTGGATAAGGAGAACCTTTTCTACTTAAGAAAAATCATGTATATTCAACTTCTAAATTTTCTTAAATGGATTACTTAACATGCATCAGAAAGTATGTTAAATACTCATTTGCATATATAGATATGTAGGGTCCATCCATATGCATGTTATATATGTAAAAAGAAATGAAGTAATGTGTGTTATGTGAATTTTGATTCATTTTATTTAATCTTAAAATGCCTTTCTTTTGAATAGGTTTGTTTAGAGTTTATCTAAAATTAGGATTAATTAAAGATCTAATCAAAATATTCACCTAAATGAAACTAAAATGTGAACCTACTTTAGAAATTACTTAGATTTAAGGAAGAGAAGTTTCCAAATCCAAAATTCAAAAAAAAAAAAAAATCTTCAAAACACATTTTGGAATTCCATTTAACATACCCAAATTTGTTAAGTGAAGTCTCCAAATCCAAAATCTAAAAATTTTTAAACAACTTTTTGAAATCCCATTTAGCATACCCAAATTTTCTAAGTGAAGTTTCCAAATCAAATCAAAAATTTTGAACACACCATTTGGAGTTTCATTTAGCATACCTAAATTTGTTAAGTGAAATTCCATTTCACAAAACCAAGTGGGATTTCATCTTTAGCATACCAAATTTGCTAAAGTTAAATCTCCACTTTCAAAACATCAAAACAAAATGAAACACTTAGGATTTTCTTAGCATACCTAAATTTGCTAAAGATCCCACCCATTTCAAAAATCAAAATATTCCAAACAAAATGAAACACTCAGGATTTTCTTAGCATACCCAAATTTGCTAAGAATCCTATTTTCAAAAAATCAAACAAAATAGACATGGATTCTTCACTAAGCATACCTAAATTTGCTAAGTAAGAATTCTAAAATTTTCAAAAATCAAAATAAATAAAATTCACAAAAGAAACAATCATTCTCAAACACTTCACTTAACATATCTAAATTTGCTAAGTGAATGAAATTTCAAATCAATCAAACAAAAACAAAACCATTTGACTCTTACTTTAGTATACCCAAATTTTTTAAAGTGAAGGGTCCACAAAACAAAAATTCAAAATTCAAAATAAACATGAACCTTTGGAAGCAGCCTTCTTAAAAAATTTTGAATCCATATTTCAACATACCCAAATTTGTTGAAGATGAATTCATATTCAAATTCATCTTTCAATCAATCTCTTCAAATCCATTTGAACCCCACTTAACACTTCCAAGTTGTTGGATGTGGGTTCAAATTTTCAAGATTAAAAAAAAAATATATGGAGACAAAAAACTAATACAAGTTCAGTTCCCATTGCAGATTCTTTTTTTAGTCGATTGAGTGTAATTCAATTTACTGATATGAAATCAATTCTCAGAAATTTATCTTCACCTTCCCCCACGGTATGGATCTAGCTCTAAATTAGACTAACTTCCATGACCATACCCACTTGATCCACTTTGGTGAGGATTTGGGGGGCAGATCACTTGTGAGGCATTCCCATCACCACAATCAGAAGAAGGTGCCGGCAAAAGTGGTCATGATAGACTTCGATTTGGATGTATCCTCAGAGGAAAGCTATGTGATTACCACTTTATACACCCTCATAGTTCAGTTCAGTTGCAGTTCATCCCAGAGTTGCTTATGTTGCCTCAATGCGGGCTAGTACCCTACCATATGTACCCTCAAAGGGTAAGGCTCCCCTGGTTTCAATGCTTTCCTTTCTGACATTTGAGTATGGGTCTAGCTCACTCTCATCCCTCCCTTACCAGTAAGAATAAGAAGATAATTAACAGTTCTACTTGGATAGCGAGAAAGGGCAGATTGAATGGATGATTCTCCCATGATCACTTCACCACGGTATGAAAAAACCAATTTCATCCTCTCTACGAGATAGAGGATGCTTGGGATCTTTATCACCTCCTCTAGTGGTGCAGTTCCGGCCCAGTTTCAGTAGGAGGTATGCGGCCCGATTTGTTCTATGTTGGTGGGAGTTCATCAAATGCTTAGAGTCAGACACAATTTGACCTTGATCTATCCCCACAGTGAGGCATTCATCAGGAGAGGGTGCATGAGGCCCACACAGCCCACATTACTAGAAGAGGCGGCGAGGTTCTGTCGATTACTATTGTGCATGCTTTACCAAGACTCTACCTCCTTGAGCAAGGTAGCCAGCATGCATGGAAAATGATACCTTCATACATGAAAATATCTAAAATCCATGGTTAAGCGGCTGAAAGCTTTTGCTCAGCAGGGAGGATTATCAATTCCAAAGGGTAGACCCTACCACGAGGAATTGATGCTATCAATATCCCAAGGGTTTCATGCCTCCTTTTCAAAAGCAGATGGTGTGGAAACCGAGCAACATCAGCACATTTAGCAAATTGTTGCAATGAAAGTGACATCGATGCTTTACTCTTTAGACTCTTTGTTAGTAGCCTAGCGGGTATTGCTTTTGATTGGTATGCTGAACTACCCAACCGTTCAGTAAAGAAATTTGCTAAGTTGGAGCAATTCTTTATCAAGAGGTTTATTGGAGCTCAGCAAAGGGTTACTGTAGGTGATCTCATTGTAGAACAATAGTACCTCGGTGAGTCCCTTATTGATTATATTCTATGGTAACGGTATGAAGTGTGAGAATCTATTTGAGAACATATCATTGAGATTCTCTTGAAGAATATCCATGGCGTCACCTTCATGCTTAAGGGCTTCATAAGACATTTGATAAATAATCAACAAGGTTAGTCTACAAGGAGACCAAATAGTTGCATTTTCAAGATCGGTTTAGAAAAACCCCAAAAGTTTATGAAAAGAAACGGTGTAGTAGATGGTTGACAAGGGAAGTAGCCTAGATCGGTCAGAGATCACGACCTCAACAACCTCCACCTCCTTTGCCACCATCAAGGTAGATAGAGACTTACCTGACCTCCACTCTCAACCATACCATACGTGCATGCATACCCACCTCCAGGTAGCTATGGACCACTTACTCTTTTAAATAAGTTAAACAAACCTTATTCTTTTAAGAGGGAGGTAATTAGGAAAATCTTTAAGAATCTCTTAAAGAAACCTGATTTCTAGCTACTCAAATAGGAGATCAAGAAAGTTAGCAAAGTCACAATCAAACTTTTTCCTTACCACCATATGCTAGGCCACATTTTGGAGATTGCTTCACATTTATGTCGACTTGAACAGTTCAAGACCGGTCTTGTAGTTATCCCAAAGGAATACCTTGTGGAACAACCTCAGTTCATTAGGGTAATCTTTGGGATACATGCGATCTACCAAAATTAAAGAAGGTTGGGATATCTCTTTATCTCTAGAAGATAGTCAAAGATTAAGAAGCTTTCCTTTGCGTGCACAGTCACTCAACCTCACAAGGAAGGTTTGCAAGTTGCTTGTGCCAACTCTAGAAAGGAGGAGCTCGGCAGTATATGTGTCGGCCGGGATAGCCCTTTGCAACCTTCGTCATCGACCTCACCTTGATTGAAGTTTTCATATCGGCAATTTCTTCCACTTCAACTAGTTCTTCTATTTCTTCTAAAGTAAAACTCTTGTATTAGCAGATAAGGGCGCAAATCCCCTCCCTCACTTTACTTGACTTATACTTTATATCTCCAAATAATTCTAAGAAATTGAAGAATAAAGCTAGCGAATATCTCACGATGGGTTGTCTTCTTCTATTCTAACCATAACTCTTCAAGTATAAATAACTATAATAATTATCTTCCTCTTTGATTGAGTTGGACTTTCCAACTAAAACTATGGGTTCACCTCTTGAGATAGATAGAATCATCGATTGAGAGTCCCATAGAGAAGCTGGGGTGAGCCAGTGCGTAGAACCTTCCTCCACTTTGTCTCAGAGACCATAAGTCAATCTCATAGTGGTGGTTCTACCTCTAGGCAACACCTCAAGATGAAACAAGTCATTGGCAAGATCGAAAGCCCTTTCGATGCTCCACCCTTGGATATGCTTATGGAAGACTAGCAAGGTGGATTACAATGTCCTTTCTCTAAGAAAGTTTTCTTAAGCATATATGATGCCTTGTATCAAGAGATGAGGAATCACTAATCAAGGCTCTCCTTGATCCAAGATATGCTTAGCTCTGATCACTATAGGGAGAAGCACACTATACAAAAAAGAAACCCAAGGGATTACCTTCATAGATGAAGACCTTCTTGGGGACTTAGCCGCAATCCCTACATCTCACAAAAGTTGAGACTCAGTTCTCGTGGACACAAGTGCATCGGTGAACATTATGAGTCTAAAAACCCTTGCCTATTTGAAGATTGACATCTCTGCACTCCAAGGAGATCAGATGATGTTGAGAGGATTCAATGATCAAGGTGAGCTGGCTTTAGGTTCTATAGTGTTACTTTGGAGATTGGTGACTGGAAGATTGAAGCCAAGTTCTACATCATTGATTCAAATACTTCATTCACTACTTTTTATAGAAAGGCCTTGATACATCGAAATAAGATCATTTCATCCTCCTTCATTGGTCAAATTCAAAAGATGGGAAATATTGGGTCAACAGATGAAAAACTATTTTCAGTTAGAGATGTTGAGATTTATGAGGATGTGACCTACTATCTTCCTCAACACACCCTTTCTCGTGAACTTGGAAAAAATTCAAATGCAAAAACAAAAGTAAAAGAAAATCAAGAAAAATAAAAGATAAAATAAAATAAAAATTAAAATTGAAATCCAAGTCCATAATAAAGGGAAATGAAAAGAACGCATCTCACATTCCACCCACATCCATTCATTTTATGGAATGTGGGTCAATCTCAACCTCCACCAGTGAGATAGAGGTAAAATAGAGGCGGTTCAGAGGTGGAGATCCCCAGTTGGCCTTGATGTGGTTGTGTTCTTCACAGAGTACCCTACTATTCACATTGACTTGGAATTGCTCAGGATGAGTCTAATGTGATTAGTATATCAGCCAACCCTTCTCAATGGGTCCACTGGAGGTGACTTTTGTTCCAGACAGTGATGAAAATCGGGCCTCTAAGGAAAGCAAAGCATTCGAATATAGTTTATGTAGAAATATTTGGATAGTTGGGAAGCTCCAACCTCACACATCTCAAAAGTTGAAGGTTTAGTAGTTAAGAAAGTCCCTAAGTCTTCCTGACATGAAGTAGAAGAGGTTCTTTTGGGTTCATCCTCCAGTCCCAAGTGGATGTAGAACTTGAAAAGGATACTTTAAAGAATTAAAGGAATTACCATTTTTACTCTCTTGTGTTCAAAATCATATATTGAAAGGTTTGGTTCCTCACACTTGATCCAAGCATAGGTCAGAGTACTTTGAAAAATTATGGAATAACTTTGGCAGGGAAGCACAATCGAAAGTAGGACTAAGGTTTGGTACAGTGGGTCCAGTCGATGATGATAATTACTGTTTGGTTGTTACCAACCATTTGGAGTCTGATAGGTTCTTCTCACACATCAATAACTTTTATGAAAATGTGTCTTTAAAAACCTCAGATGATCTAAATGATCTTCAAGTCAAGGATGTACCTCTAGAATTTGAAGAAGAAATCCATTCAACAATAGACAAGCTCAAAGAAATCAACCTCGGGACAAAAGAAAATCCTCACCCGATGTACATCAGTTCATTGTTGAATGAGAAAGAAACCAATGACTTAGTTAGGATATTGATTGAGTTTAAAGACGGCTTCACATGGAGTTATGAAGAAATGCTCGGATTATCTTCTAATGTTGGTCCATAAATAGATAATAACATTATTAAGCAAGCTCTAGGCATCGTTAGAAATTGAACAATAGGTCATTTAAAGTTAAAAGCGATCGTCTTTGGTTTATCATGGAAGAAAAATATTCTATCTGGTTAGCCAGTGTCATCCCAGTTAAGAAGAAGAATGACAAAATTCATATTTGCGTCAATTTTAGGGACTTAAATAAGGTATGTCCTAAGGATGAGTTTCCTCTTCCTATACTAGAATTAATGGTGGACATTGCCTCATCTCATGTAGTCTTCTCTTTCATGGATGGATCATCATAACCAAATCAAGATGTCTCTGAAGATGAAAGAAACACTACTTTCAACCGAACAAAATCTTCTATTATAAGATCATGTCTTTCGCCTTAAAATTGTGTTACATACCCATGACTTCAGTCTTCAATGAACTCATCCATCATCGTTGAGTATTACATTGATGATCTCATAGTCAAAAAAAGAAAAGAAAGACCACCTCTTTGACTTGAGTAGTTTTGAATGGTTAAGACAATATAACCTGATGAATCCCAGTGTGCATTTGGGTAGCTTGGAGAAATTTCTTGGGTTTGTTGTTGATCGAGGAATAGAAATAGATCTTGAAAAGATCAAAGCTATCTTAGAAATACCACCTTATAAGAGTTTAACTCAACTCAGGTCCTTTCAAGGATGGTTGGCGTATCTAAGATGCTTTATCTCATACCTATCAGGGAGATGCAAGCTTTTCTTAGAACTTTTCAAAATGGATGCTAACGTTAAGTTCAAGTGGGATGACAAGTGCCAGAATGCATTCAAAGATATCAAGCAGTACTTGGTGAAGCTGCTAGTTCTAGCTATCAGGCAGCCACTCATCCTTTACACTTTCTGCATTGGATGACTCTCGCTCTATTGGCCCAAGCAATGATGATGAAGGAAAGGAGAGTGCACTCTACTATCTCGTATCGTCGATCCTCAAACTATCCACATATTGAGAAACATTGTACTGATCTTTGCCTCCCAAAGCTACATTATATACTTTCTCATAAGGTGAACTTGATCTGATGAATCCCGTAGTATCTGGCATGCCAAGCTTATCGGGCTTAGCTCATTAGTCCATGATACTCTCGCGATTGATATCACTTTCATACCCCTTATGCGGTTAAAGGTCGAGAACTAACATTTTTCTTAGCGGACACCCACTTTCTGATTCTTGCTTAGTGATATCTCGATGAACAAATTCATGAACTTAGGGAGGGAATCACCATGGGAGATGTATTTTGATGGTGCGCTTTTTCTTAAAGGTGAAGCACCACATCTATTCTCCCAGGTAAGGTAGGGGTAGGAATAGTTCTACTAACTCCAAAGATGTGATGAGATTCTACTATCTTTTTGCACCAATACAAGTGAGTATGAGGCTTTGATTGTCGGTCTGGAGTTAATCATCACTATCAGTGTCAAAAGAATCAATATCTTTGGGGATTCTCAATTGGTTATCAACTGTCAGTCCTATAAGGTTCTTAAACCCAAGCCGTCACTACCATGAGTACACCATGAAGCTATTGGCCCAATTCCCAAGTTACCATCTACAAGGTTCCTCGGCAGAGAGAAGCGATGCTTGCTTTGGACAAACTTGCCAAAGAATTAGCATGAAAGATGAGTCCATTATAATAAGGGTCCAAAATAGACAAGTCATGTCCTTTATTGATGTTGAACTCATCGAGAGATCTCTTGAAGGGGAGGTTGTCATTGCCAAAAGGATGAAGGCTGGATTATTGGCAACCATTCATAAATTATTTGAACACAAACTACTACTTGAGAAATCACAAGCCCATGAGGTGAAACAGAGAGCTCTCTTTTATGCTCTCATTGATGGCACCCTGTACCACTAGTCCTTTGACCAATTATGGTTATGTTGTTTGGACAAACACGAAGGGCATTATGGCGAGGTACATGCGGTCATCGAGCTTATCTCTCGAAGATGAAGATGAAGATCATGAGACTAGGATACTACTGGCCTTCTATGATTTAAGATTGCATGGATTTGGTTAGAAGATGCCATCCATGTTAGGTACACGGTGTGGTCCTCACCAAACCAACATTCTACACCCTACATTAGCCTCATCATCATTTGAGTGTTGGGGTACTGACATTATGGGTCCGATCGATTCTCCATCTTCTAAAGGTCACCGGTTCATTCTACGCCACACTACTTTTCCAAGTGGTGGAAGACATCCTACTTAGAGGTCATAGCTCGATGTGCTTTTTTTAGGAACCATATGGTATATAGGTTGAAACTTACCCCCTTATCTTGAACCACTCCTCACTTTCATTCCTTCAAGTCAAACTCCAAATCAATTCTAATGATTTGTCCAAATCAAAATCTATGATTGAAACCATGATCAAAAATCAAAATTCCCAAATTGAAATTTTGCCAAGACCTTAATCCTTCCTTAAGGACTTAACCAAAATCTTGATTCAACCAATTCAAACATTTGAAATTTTCCCTTGATCCATTTATATTCTCATTTATATTCACATATATAAATGAAATATAAATTCAAACTCATCAAATCAAATTCAAAATCAATTCATGAAATTTTCTTAAGTCCTTTAATTTTCTATTTATGGACTTAGCCAAAATCAAACCTAAATCATGATCAAACCTAGTCAAACCCTTGGGATTTTCTCAAATCTTATTATATTTTCATATATAAATTAAATAGAAATATAAATCAATCAAATCAAAAGCAAAAATTAAATTTCAAATTTAAAATCCTTGAAATTCTCTTAAATCCTTTAAATTTCCTTTAGTAGATTTAAATCATGATCAAACTTATTCAAATTCATGGAATTTTCTCAAAACTTATTTATATTCTCATATATAAATGAAATATAAATATAAATCAATCAAATCAAAGGAAAAAAAAATAAATTTTGAATTAAAAATTCTTTTAAATCCTTTAAATCCCCTTTTAATGGATTTAGCTTAAATCATGATTAAACCACTTAAAATCCTTGAAATTTTCTCATGATCAATTTATATTCTAATTTATATTCACATATATAAATGAAATATAAATTCAAACAATCAAAACTAATTCCAAAAATCAAACTCAAATCCACTCAAAATTCAATCTAAGCGTTTCAAGTCAAAATCTTGGACTTAGCCAAATCAACTTCAAATCAAGCCAAACCCTTGATTTTCTCTCATGATTCAATCAACCCTACGATCATGAGCTCATACATAAATCCAAAGTCCAATCAAACAATCAAAACCCAAGTCAAAAATCAAACCCAAAACCTCTTCATATTCTTCCTTTGAATATGAAATTTTCAAATGGATCTAAACCAATTTGACTTCAAACCACTTGTAAATGGATTTATATTTCAATCATAAGTCCATATACAAGTTCAATGAACTTCAAATTAAGCTTTGACCAAGACATTTGACCCACTTAGGCTCACTTGACCCAAAGTGACCTAAAGTCCTCTTATAAGCCAACTTTTGATCCTAACCAAATTGGATTGAACCAAACTCATATATCCTTCTCATCATGATCAACAATCATCATGGGATGATCAATCAATCAAATTGGGTCAAACCAATCAAACCTAAGGGTTGACCAAGTCAACACTTAACCCAAAATAAAACTTACATAGCCAAATTCCATCATAGGACAAATTAATTGAAACCATTGATCTAAGTTCACTCATGACCTATGTCTGATCTTGACCAAGATAACATTTGAGCCTAACCTAGCCCAATTGGCCACTTGACCCAAGTTGACCCAACTTAACCTAAAAGGTCAAAATATGTCAAAACTTGATCTAAGCCAAATTGGTCCAAGCCAATAGGTCAAGTTCATTCTAAATCACTTGTTGAAATTGACCAAAGCCTCAATTGACCAACTAGACCTAACTCAGCCCAATTGACCTTAGACCCAACATGACCTAAAGAGGTCATGTTGAGCCAAAATTGAACTTAACCCAATTTGATTGGAAATAAAGATACCAATTCATTCCATATTTCTAACCAAACCTAAACTTACCTTTGACCTACCTCAAATAGGTCAAATGGGTAAAATAGGTCAACTTGACCCATTTTGACCTAAATGAAGTCATATGCGCCAAAACCAAACATATACTAAATTGAATCAAACCAAAGGCACCAAAACATTTCAAATGGTCATATGAACTTGACCCAACCCTTGGTTTGACCCAATTTGACCTATTGTTCAACTGGACCCAAGTTGACCCATTTTGACCTAAATGGGTCAACATGAGCCAAACCATATCAAATAGATTCCAAATCATTGATCCACTCAATGTCAAGGCCTAGGAATTTAAGCTTCTCCACCAACAAGCTACCTCCCATCTTAATCTGATCACCTTGGAGGAATTTTCACCACTTAGATTAGGAGGTGTTGGTCCTTTGTGAAAGAAATGTTCATGGCATGTGAAATAAACCATTGGATATGTTTGTAATTGTGCTTAGATGGTGTGGTTACAAGTTCATTCCAATCCGAGCTCAATCAAGCTCAGATCTCCCCTTAGATCATGGACAATCCTCATTGATCCTCAGGGAACAACTTGGCTCATCTCAACCATCCATCCGCACATTTTAGATGGATGGCTGAGATTATTTAGCACATTTTATAATATGATTTTCCTTTAAAATCACTGAATCCTTCTGATCTTTGATCGGAGAAAGCGTGCATCACCGCCATTTGGGATGTGACGTTTAAGTCATCCCCTCACGGCACGATGCATGTAAAAGATGGTATTGAGTTTTAATGAGGTATATGAAGAATTTTCTTCATTTTTATTTTATTTGATTTTTAAAGAATTTGAAGAGTCATTTTTTTTATTATAAATACCCCAAGAGGGTGAACTTCACACCTTCCTCATCGGTCGGGTTTGGGTGATCAAGACCTAGTTCATCTGGCGAGATCGGTTCCCTCAGTGAGGCATCAACCGTCCCTCGTGGATCGGGTTTGGAGGCGATCAAGGCTCGTAGTTCATACAGTGAGGCTCCAATTTTCAATCGAAAGAGGCATCAACTATCGTGGACCGGGTTTGGGCGATCAAGGCGTAGTTCATCTGGCAGCTCCGTTCGCTCGAGAGAGCATGGCCCTCCTCGTACCCGTATGGAGGTGATCAAGGCTCGTAGTTCATCAGGCTCTATTTTACCTCAAGAGAGGAATCCGTCCTCCTCGATTTGGGTTTGGGGATCAAGGCTGGTTCTATGAGACTTAGGTTTTCCCGAGGCGTGCTTCTCGTGGGACCACATGGTTTGGAGGTGATCAAGGCCCGTAGTTCATACAGCGAGGCTTCAATTTTCTCTCAAAAGAGGCATCAACTATCCTCCTTGGTCGGGTTTAGGCGATCAAGACCGTGGTTATAGAAAATTTATTTTCTTGAAACTCAATAGATGGTTCAATTTTTGATAATAAGAATATGAGATCGATAATGTAATTAATTATCAATAGTGAAACTTTGATAATCTTCTGGAAGAAATTTCATTTTTGAAATGATTTGGTGGCTACTCCTCATAAAAGATCACAACAAGCTTATCCTCCTCCGTCATTGCTTATGTACCTTCTAAGGCTTTTGCCTTTTGAGATTTTTAATGTACCTATACCTTTAGAGACTTTTGTATTCCTGTACCTTCTGAGGCTTTTGCCTTCTAAGATATTTGATATACATATACCTTCTGAGGCTTTTGCCTTCTGAGATTTTTGATATAGCTGTACCTTCTAAGATTTTTTCCTTCTGAAGTTTTTGATGAGTGAAGACCAGGTCACCCACTTGCTCTCTTGGAGTCTTTCTAGTGACGACCTTGTCCACTACTAGCTTCCTATCGAGCCTTCCTGAGAGGGGTGACTTCCATGGATTATCAGTGGAGACTTTGTCTACCACTTACCTTCTTGAGGTCATTCTAGTGAGTACCTTATCCAATATCAGCTTCACATATAGGCCTCCTCATGGGTATGCCTTTTAAGGGGTTTTATTGAATGCAACAAAGGAAGATTTCATTGATAATAAAAACTTATTTTAGAAAATAAAATCTTATAAACTTTTCAATAGAGTAAAGAAGAAACTTAACTTTCTTTAGTCACTTGATTTAGTGAGATCATTCCTTAGATAAGTATTAGTGATATTTCTTACTCAATAACTCTAACAATTTGTTTACCATGATTCCTCTGATCTCCTTTTTGATGATTTGTTTATTGTTTCAACAAGTAGCATCTCAGATGTCCTTGTCGTATTAAACATTCAATTTCTTCCTTTAGATGAACGCAACTTTCAGTTGAATGCCCTTTCGAACAGTGAAAATGATAATATTGTGATTGATTTCTGCCATTTGGATTTCTCAATGGGTTTGGTTATTTGAGATATTCAAAATTCTGAATCTCCATTATGATATCAGCCCTAGACATATTTAGTGGAATATATCTAGAAGTGTCATAATGTCATCGATCTTTTGAATATTTTTCTTTTTTATTTTGAGATACTATTGTAAGATCTTCTAATGCGTACTTACACTTAGAGTTATTCTTAAATTATCTTTTATGAGTAGTAATAGCTTCATTAATAATAATTTGTGTCTCTACTCGATGAATAAGATTAGTGTAAGATCGTAATGTATCTCGCATTAATGAAGAGTAGAAAGGCCCGGGTCGAAGACCTCCAAGGAAGATGCCGGGTAGCTCTGATCTACTCACGGAATTTGTGAGCTTAAGAGAATCTTGAAAGTATTCTTTGAGGTTTTCTCCTTCATTTTGGCAATTCAAAGATGAGAAGAGTCTTTGATGATTCTTCGATTTGAGATAAATTGTTCAACAAAGAGTTTAGCCAAATGAACAAAGTTGAGAATGGTCCTCTGGGAGAGGGAATAAAACCATGTACGAGCTTGCTCTTTATGAGTGATAGGAAAAACTTGGTAGAGCAAAATATCGGGGGCTTGTTGAATATGCATAATAGTTATGTAATGATCGATGTGCTCATAAGGATAAGAGGTTCCATCATAAGGTTCAATGTTAGGTAGTTTAAACCCTACCGTAATCGGTTGTTGAAGAACCATATCATGTAAAGGAGAAGATTCTTGAATACACTAACGAGGGATGAATTGTTTATCTCTTAACGAAAATTCATCTCGAACAAGGAGTTGTATTTCATCTCGAATAACTTCACGAGTTATTTCCATGAAATGGGGGTGATTCAATCCCATCAAAGAGGTAGGGGGATTCAAAGTTGGTCGAGTAATATGAGTATGATGAGTTGAGCTGATAGTATAGTCATGATCCATATCAGGATGATGTACAGGAGGAATTTCCACATGATCATGAAAGAGTTCTTCATTAACTCTATCATGTTGTTGATAGGATCAATTCCTCCAGTTTTATTGGCATTCTGATTGTTGACTCTAGAGGTGAAGGATCGAGCGATGTTCCTCCATTCTTATGCGCTCCTCAAAGTATGAAGTGCTCCACTTTGGTGGTTTTGATCTTGTTGAAACTTGGTTGTACGACATGACAAATTAATGGGAATCACTTTCCAGGCAAAGATTGCGTCTAAAAACTTATAGCAGTAGAATAAACCTTCACGCCTTAGCTTTGTATGAAAATCCAACACGCACACAGATAGTTGAAAAGAGAATAAGAAACTCCAGAATTCTTACGTGGAAAAATCCTAGAAATAGGGTAAAAAATCACGGGACCTAGTCTAGTAAAAATGCTTCACTAGATATTTGCTTTGGAGTACAGAGTTTAAATCTTCCCGATAGCGGGATTATAAGGTTGTATGTGAGAAATCCTGACAATAGGAATTCCATAATCAGGTTATAGTAACAATGCAACGGTAATTGAGGTGTAATGATTGTTGGTGATAGTCGGCGATGATAATAGGCGTCGGTGACGATAGTGATGACAAACTTGAACTTCTCTCTCGGCTTTTCTTCAAGTTGATTATTTATTTATAAGATTACGAGAGGGCATTTTGATCATTATAGCCAAAATCTCAAAACCTCCATGGATGGTGTATATTGATTTATTTGCTCATAGATAGTTTTTGGTGATTTGGCCATCAAGCGATCTTGATTTGAGTGATCTTGGGCACCGTTGGATTATTAAATGCCTTCGATCGTTGTGATTCATTATCAATTTGGAAGTCCTCAAATTTCATAATGCAATATTGCTCGATTTTCATTCGACTGATAATTCTAAGATATCGACTCATCTCATGAGCCAATTTGATTAAATATATGCTTTAACTTGAAATCCATATTTGATTTATAAATTTTAGGGGATATATCAATCATATAATGAACAAGCAATAAGTAAAATTAAATATATAAAAATAAAAAAATAATCAGCTATTTTCATGCACTAAAAGTATTTAAAATTTTTATAATAGCCTAAAAATTTTTAACAATTTAATGAATAATTAGATTTATTTAGTTTCATTTAAAAATTTTTATTTAATAAAATTTTAACAATTTAATGAATAATTAGATTTTAACTTTGATTCAGTTTTTTTTTTTTTCATTAAAATGCACATCCTGCTTGAATGGGTTAACAGAACTAACCTTACGACCGGGTAGATGAACATGGCGCGCGAGCTTAAACATGCAATTGGATCTTTTACTGGGCCTATCCTGCGAATATATTTCCGCCCGGAAGAGCCATGGGCCCACGCATAAAACCATCAAGGCATTAATACAGCTTGGTTAGCAGTCCTCTCCGCGTTAATTGGATCACTATCGTCCAAAAGCACTACTAGAAAGCCCTCCAGACGCAAATTTGCGTCCACTGACCACTCATTAGAACCGTCTGATCTGATCGCATTATTTTTGACAGATCGCTGGGCTTAGTTGTGAGGGGAATGAAAGGAATTCCAGCGAACATAAAAGGAGCCACGACATATGGCACTCTTCCACACTCTTCTGATCATACTCTTCATATAAGGATAATAACAAACAAATTAGTAAATTCCATGATATACATTCATTGTAGCACATGAAATAGTAAATGCCATGATAAAAGTATGATCATACTCTTCATATAAGGATAATAACAAACAAAATTAGTAAGATAAAAGTATGATCATACTCTTCATATAAGGATAATAACAAACAAAATTAGTAAATGCCATGATATACATTCATTTTAGCACATGAAATAGTTTGCACAATTGATTTAAAAATAAGTTTAGATGTTGGGCTCCAAAATTCACTCTCTCGACATATTGAATGAAGAGATGTGATTTATGTTTGATAATTTTCAAAGAAATAATAGTAGATAAGACATTACCCAAATATTTCATCCTCATTTGATGGGACTTTAGATATAGTTAAGTTTTACTATAGCAGTGTTACCCTCCCAATAAAGAACTTTCGATTAAGGCTATGTCAGGTCGCTTAACGCAAGATATATAAGAAGAAAGAGTTTTAAGATTTAGATTTATGAAATTCACCATTTTAGCGTATATTCTTTTTATTCTCCCTTTTTTTTAAGTCAAGATTTGACAAAATTTTTGCAGCTTTTCAGCTAGGGGGAGCGACATCTAACAAATGTTGGCTTACTCGGTATGCCCTAATGAGCGTAGCGAGTGGTGTCTTGCAACACTGCGATCGATTTTTCATCTCGTCGCGACTTAATGAGCGCGACGAGGCCTTCAAACCTGAAAAGAAACAAGCATATATACACACACACACACACACACACACACACACACACACACACACACACACATTCACATATTTATCATACATGTTTAGACTCATTTTTCTACGCACTTGCAATGATTAGCAAGGAGACGGAGATGGAAATGTCGAGAACCAAGAGAAGAACCTGCCTAATAACGATATTCCTTCTACAAGGAAAAGGAAAGGAAGGAGAAAGGGAGATGCCCATAACCTGTGCAAGAACCTAATGACTGTTCACACGACAAAGGGAATTTTGATTTCGGTAAAAGGGATTTTTAGATTTTGGCAAAAGAAATTTTGGTTTGGGAGGAGGTGGGAGAAGAGGAAGAAGAAGAAGAAGGAGGAGAAGAGGGAAGAGATCGTCTAAACTTCTGCTTTCCTTACTCTGATTGGAAAAATGAGGAGCAGAAGGGAAGGGATTTTCGGATGGGAAGAAAATGAGGGTAATTGGAAGGAAATTTTCAGATGGGAAGAGAGGAATGGATAAATTGAGAAGATGAAGAAGAAAAGGGAAGAGGAAGGAGAGGGAATGGATCCTCTTACCCTTGCTTGCATGAGGCTTTGTGGCTTGGATGAGAGAAGTGGGAGGTACTCGCGTGCAGTTTGGAGAGAGGAGGAAGAAAACTGAGAGAGAGAGGAAGGCTCAGTTTGAAGGGAAGAAGAAAAGGAGGGATCGGTTGGAGGAGGACTCGCATCATTTTCTTGAGGAAGAGGAAGGAGGGAACGGTTGAAGAGGAGCTCGAGCGGTTCATGTGCTCAGTGCGATCCCGTGCTTGGAGAGGGAGTGTGGGAATTCCTTCGCATGAGGGAGAGGGAAACCGAGCGAGCTCTCGTGCGATTCACCAAAGGGGCTCGGTGAGTGGACGAGTGAGAGCGTGGATTAGATTTAGGATGGGGCTTGTTAGGAAAGTTAGGGCTTTTTTTATTAATTTTTTAAATGTCTAATCAATCTTAATGTCAATTTTATATCGATAAAATTAAAATATATATATATATATATATATATATATATATATATATATATATATATATATATATATATATCAATCTTAGGTTATTCAGATGTTCTAAACGTAACGACGCAATCCGTTTCACAATCGAGCGTTAGTTCAAGTCAAAATCATCAATTTTAAATTTAAAATCGTTATCATTTTTGACCGCTCGATTTTGCATGATTTGTCCAATTGAGTATGAATGCCTTACTTGAGATTTTGATATTTTAAAACTAACGACAGAATCAATTTCATGAACAGAGATCATTTGATTTATGTCGGCACCTTTCGACATTGATATATGTGCAAGAGCGTTGACGACTCGATCTCTTGATCAGTTGATCATCAAGTCATGCAATATTTATATTTCAATCAGTTTTGACATTTTGAACATGATGGTGAAGTCCGTTCATCAATCAAAGGTCATTTGGGTTAATTTTGGTGACATCCAATGCATTTCAACCTCGATCATTCGACATTTGCACAGACTCGTCTGAATTGAGTGTGAACTCATTTGGTAATTTTTGATATTTCAAAGTTAACAACACAATCAATTTCACGAACAGAGGTCGTTCGGATATCGTCGTAGCTTCCCTTCCCTGATATGCGCATTGGCACATTGATAACTCAATCACTTGATCAGTTGATCTTTAGATTATGTAATATTTATATTCTATCTAATTTCGATGTTCTGAACACGATGACAAAGTTCGTTCATCGATCGGAGGTCTTTTGAACTGATTTTAAAGATATTTGATACATCTCAGCCCGATTTGTTTCAGAAAGCACCAAGTCGATCGAATTACCTTATAAGCTTGGATTCGTAGCTATGTGAAGGTCAATAAATGCCCCCACCCCAATTCACTACTGCTCATTGACTGAAGTGCATGTACACCACAATTCTGTCTTGCTCCGATAGACTTCGTTGAAGAATCTAGATGAAGCCTTAGCTTATTAGGTCTATAATGTCGAGTTATCAGCCTAGCAATGTGTGCTTTAATAGACAATAACTATAAAATTTCTTTAGTTTGACCATCGGCTTTGTATGAACTATAGAATATCTCCCTCGGTCCTGTGCTTTCTACTTTGATGGACTTGATGAGGAGATTGGCTTTGATATGTGATTTATGCTTGATCAGATCATTTGAGAATATATTGAAATTTTACCTTGCGGACAATGTATAGATTGATTTGATGACTGATTTGAGAATATCCTCAAATTATCTTGGTCTATCGATCAAGTAGAAAGATCTCTTGGATTTCGGTTGCTTGTAATCACTAAGTTGAATCTAGTTTGAGATTGAACAACTATTATCATTGGGTTGACTAGCAATGGTTCTTTCACTATGACATTTTCTTACAGTTTGTTGAGTGAAGAGAGCGTCACAACTTTTGACATTTGGGTTTGTTGAGTTCAAACTTTAGAACCTACTTGAGTCTTTGACTTGAGCTGTAATGGGTTGGTGGTTTTGTCATCAGACTGACGAATAGGAGCTCTTTCACTACGATCATTTCTTATGGCTTGTTGAGTGAGGAGAGTGTTAGCAACTCGACCATTTATGGGCTTGTTGAGTTCGACCTTTAGAGCCCATCCACGTCCTAGACTTCAGGATGTAGAGGTTGATGTTTTCCAACTCAGTTGATTGAAGCTTCCAAGATTGAGAGTTCTTCTGACTTGATCTCTGACATTTGATGAATCTTAGAGAGAAAATTTTAACTTTTATGGCTGTCTTTTCATGTGTAGAAATAGATTATTTTTGTTCTTTGCAAGGGGCTGCAACTTTAGTAATAATAGTTATGGATATATTTGAAGGATTTTAGCATAAAGCTCGATATCAACCTGCATCAGAATATATTCCAGGATCTCGTCTTATAGCACGACATCAACTCAAATAAACTTAACATAAAATAAAAATGCCCATTGTCTTGCAGGGGGAATTCTAAAGCACATTTAGAAGAACTTTTAAGATGTAATTAAGCAAATACATCAATATTTAAATTGATATGCTCTTAAGAGGGTTTTAACATGTAACATTGATTTCATTTATGTATAAAAATCTAAAATGCCGCCTGTGTAATAGAAAATTTTCACGGAAAAGTATTTTTCATCTTGAGTGAGTATATTTCTCATCTTGAGCAGCTTGACTAATGTCTTGTTGAAGGCCCCCGCCAAACTATTTGCTCTTAGATTGTATATTGAAGAATATCACCAATCAATTTTGTATCGATCGATGAATCTATAATCTTTATATTTTTGAAAAGCGTGCCATTATTAAAAATTATTTGGCATGACACTCCAAATCTATAGATCACATTATGTGTAAAAAAGTTGATCACTCGATCAGCAGTGACTTCTATAAATGGGGTAGCTTCAGCCCACTTAGAAAAATAGTCAGTCGCTGCTAGAATGAAGTGGTGTCCAGCTAATGACGGTATATCAATTGACCCAATTACATATATACCATAGCATTTGAATGGCCAGGATGCTATTATTGGGTGTAGTGGATTTGGAGGTTGATGGATTATATTCCCATGTACTTGACATTCATGACACCTCTTAGCATGATTTATACAGTCTCTCGCCATAGATGACCAATAATAACCAATCCTTATAATCTTTACTATCATTTGGGACCTGACTGATGTGCACCACAAAGTCTTTCATAAACTTCAACCATCACTTTGGTGCCTTTAATCGATATTTAGCATAAAGCCATTATTCAAAGGATCTACTATAAAGTGTTATTGACAAAAGCATAACACAATATTTCTTCTCAATTTGAGCTACCAATGATTTATTATTTGGTAATTTATCTTCTTTAAAGTAGTCGATGAAGGGTTGCCTCAATCATGTGGACTCTTCTATAATAAAAGCTTAACCGCTTTTACAAGCAATGACATTCTTTGCTCATCCGGTATAACTTTTAGTTGATTTTAGGGAGAATGAGGAGTCACTTGAGTCACATTCTACTGTGTCAAATTTAGTAAACCCTCTACCTCTGAGGATTGGTACTTTGCTGGCTCTAGAACTCGTCGAGTAAATATGCTGATCATGACATAATCACCATTCATACTTGTCATTTCCTTAGCTAATTTTGCTAAGCAATCAACTTTACTATTCTTAGATGGAGAGACTCAAGTTAGTGTGATATTTAGTATTTGCTTCATAAGCTCGAGAACTCACTTATGATAGAAATCTAACTCAAGCTTATTAATTTTATAGATGCAAAGTACTTGATTTATAATAAGTTGAGAATCACCAAAAATATCCAAGTTTTGAATGCCTATGAAAATAGTTTCTTCAAGACCTACCACTAATGCTTCATACTCTGCTTTATTATTAGTTCTTGGCTCAGCCAACCCATATGATCGTCTCATTATCCCTTCTTCTAGTGTTATGAAGACGATGCCAATTCTTGCTCTTTCCCTTGAGAAATTTATAGGTTGGGCTTGTTTGGTTGATGAGGCTCCATCAAAGTATATTTCTCAAATTTGTAATTTTTCTCTATCATGAATGAGCATAATTTGCTCATCGAGCAAATCGTCATTAAGAGAAGAGTCCACAGGGATAGGATTTGTAGCTAAAAAATCTGCTAAGACTTATCCCTTCACTGTTTTCTATGGAAGATATGTGATATCAAATTATAAAAGAAATACTTCTCATCTTGCCAAGCGACCTGTCAACACTAGTCTTATCATCGAGTACTTTAGAAGATCGATCCTTGAGATGAGGGTAATCTTGTGAGATAATATATAATGATGAGCTTTTGGACTGCAAAGATCAATGCCAAACAGTGCTTCTATCAAAGAGTATCTCATTTCGCTATCAACCTTCTAATAATAAAGAGAATTTTCTTTACTTTCTTCATTGTGTTGTGCCAATAATGCTCCAAGGACTCTTCTAATGCAGTGTATAGAATAAGGGCTTCCCAAAGTAAACCCAAGAATTAGTGGATTTAACAAATAGCTTTTAATGCTATTGGTTCTTGAACACTCCTTATCCCATTTGAATGGAGCATACTTATTCATCAACTTTGCAAATAGTTGACAGCATCCTGATAGGTTTGATATAAATCAATAGATAAATGCAAGCTGTCCTTGTAAAAATAGAGCTGGTGCAAACTCTTCGGTGGAGGCATCTTCATAATTGCTTTGATTTTAGCAGGATCAATTTCAATTTCTCTGTGATGTACAATATACCCAAGAAATTTTTCGGAGGATACCCCGAATGCATATTTTAGAGGATTCATTTTGAGATCATATTTTCTGATTCTCTCCAATACAATTTTAAAGTCTTCAAAGTGACTTTCATGATTTAAGCTCTTCACCACCAAATCGTCAACATAACATTCCACCTTCTGGTGAATCAACTCATCAAAAATATGCGTCATGGCTATTTGGCATGTAGCTCCAGCATTTTTCAATCTAAAAGACATGACTGTGTAGCAATATATACCAATTGGCATCTTAAATGATGCGTGCTTTTGATCTTCAGGAGCCATCTTGATTTGATTGTATCCGATGATCCATTCATGAATGAGAACATATCATAGTTGGAAGTATTATCCACTAGTAGTTCTGATATTCGAAGCAAAAATCATCTTTTGGGCACACCTTATTTAGGTCCCAGAAGTTAATGCAGATGCGAATTTGACTATTTTTCATCCTAACTGAGACAATGTTAGCTATCAAATCTGCATACTTCTCCTCCTGGATGAAGCCTACTTTGATCGCTTCTTAGTTTACGCTACATTCTTCAATCTCCAATCTCATTCGCTCAGGAGCTTGCTTAACAAGTGTTGCATCTGATTTAATGGCAAGTTTATGAACTGCTACATTAGAGGATAAGCTTAGCATTTCAGAATATGTCCAGGAAAAGCAATCTCTGAATTCATAAAGTAGAATTTTTAGCTCTTCAACTTTCTTATCGTAGAAGGGCACTGATGAAAGTTGGGCGGATCATCCCCTCTAGGTTGATTTCTCTGTGTTCATTCATAGTAGCTATTTTTTCACTATCTTCGAGTTCTTTAGGTGCAAGCTTGCCTTCTACTTCTTCATCATTTGTAAAAAAATTTCATGGAGATTATCTTCTTCATCACTGTGGACTCCAAAAATTCGCCACCCATCTCTCGACAATATGAATTGAAGAGAGCGATTTGATGCATCGATGTAATTTTTTAGAAGGCATGGAATAGTAGATAAGACACTACCGAGATTTTGTCCTCATTTGGTGAGGACTTTAGATTTGGTTCTAGGTTTTTTATAAGCGCAAGTGCCTATAGTTAATTACCCCTCTCAGTAAGTGAGAGAGAACTTTCGATTAAGGCTAATCATTAGGTGCAATAATAGCGTATAGTAGCAGATATAGAGTTTTAGAATTTAAAATTATAAAATTCATCATTTAAAACCGATGGTTGGGAATGATGGCGTGCGATCTAGATCCCATGGTTTTATTATTGGGTGTAGTCTCAAGTATACTTAGTCGAGGAGGAGGTAGTCCCAATCGAAGGATCCTTATCAGCAACATATAGATTATGTCGTCCAAGAAATCCTACTAGACCTGGGGTGGTGTTTGTTTAAGGAGACATGCTTTAGTCTACCTTACCTGATCGAGAGCTATTTGCTCTATTAAGTATACTATGATTCATAACTCAAAGTCATTGGAGCATCTGGTGTCGTGATCATAATATAATGGAGCTTAACGGCCAAACCACCGTCGGAGGACTCTAATGTAACTACATCATCTGAGCCTAGCCAAGTCACGATGAGAACACGAACCACATCCTTCGGCAAGAGATTGATTGAGCGTGAAAATAGTAGAACACTTGATTTAACATTGGCTCCTTTGTGAGCTAGAGTTTTTTAATTTATCACCTCCGACAAACAGTTGCAGAAGATGGATCGATTAATTTTTACTTTAAGCTTTTAATGATAGAATTTTATTTAAGAATTTTTAGATTGATATTTAATTTGAGTTAATTTGATTTGAAAATAGAATCACATTTTGATGAAAATATCCCCTCCGGTTGAAATCACCATTCAACACAGCCATCATCGGGGTAGTTAATTGATTGATTGAATCGAGTATATTTAAGAACTTTAGATCCTATCAACTCTGTTTAGCTCCTAACAGAGGATCAGATCTACTATCATATGACATGATTAGCTTCTTAGATATTTTACTAAGTTGAACTTCTTATAATAGATTTTTTAGGTTTTGTTAACCCAACCCAATCCTAAGACTAAACTGGGTAGCAACCGCGCATTCTCACTTGAATTTAAACATTCGGCGATTAATGGGGCCCATGGGGTGTATTTAAGAATGCTTGCATAGTTTTAGGGCATTGAATTTGAATCTTAGCCATACTTTATAATATGTGCAAGAGTTCAATTGAAGCCTTAATTTAACGCCTTTTGTTGCATGCGATTCGTTCTATTGTGACATTTTAATTTAGATTATAATTAAAAATATTGCTTGCAATTAGCTGACTTATTGGATTTTCTAATTCTCAAATATCATTTGGCTTATAGTCTTTCCAATAGGTTGCTCATCTTTAGTAAAAATCTCTTTTGAAATTCATTTGATTTTCACCTCAACTTGAAGATAGCACTCAACAAATTTCATATGCCAATTTTATGTTCAATGGAAGCTTTCTTTAGAAATCCATTTTAAATTAGGCATTCCAATATATGGATTACATAAGAAGACTTTTTCTTTATGAATCTCACTTTAGGGTTTGAATTAAGCTCTATCTCATTTAAATATTAACCTTCTAGCTTCATGTAAGCTCCTCATAAGTAGAACATGAATTAAAACTTATATTTGCATTTGACTTATTATATTTAAACCATTTTCACACATGATAGAACATAAGCCACAAGATTCAATTAGTTATTCTTAACTAATTAACCATTAACCCTTACAATTTGCTATAGAATGTAAGTGAATTATCAAGCTTCATCATCATTCTCCAAGCTTGATTGTGTTCAGTTTAAATCACTTTTAAATCACTTGGAATAAGTTATAATAACTTTGGTGTTTATTACCTTAGCCATATTCATGCTTATTATTTAACTTGTAGTCACATTCATATTCATATAAGAGCTATTAAACCTAATCTGATTCCTTTAACTCCACATCATGTTTCATATTTATTTGAAAGTTAGACTTCAAATTTTTTGTAAATCTCTTATGAGTTTGACATTTATCTCCCCAAGTTTTAATTAAAGTTTGTTTAATTTTAAGGAATTCAAAGAAAGGAGAACTTGCTTTACTACTTCAATTGAAGCAATAAAGAACCGCAATTAGAGCTTGTGAGTTTAATATTAGCCTCCCTAAATTTTACTTATATTTAAATAAGTGTTCTATTCTTTCCAAAATTTTTTTTAAGTGTTCTCCCTCTATTTCTCTTTTATCTTCATATTTATCATATATCTTTTTGTTTAACTTAAGTTTAGATGATTTCCATTTAAATTTGTTTAAGTCTTGAATTTTAATCTAAATTTTGGCAGCATTTTGACAGTATTTTGATGTCATCTCCACATAGGGGGCTACATTGGAACTATTTTGGCTTGCGTAATGAGCGTAGCGAGTGGTGTATTATGACACTACAACAGTCTTCACACCCACTACACCCTAATGGGCATTAGCGGGGTCTTGAAAAGCATTGTGTCCAAACATAGGGATTAGGATAAAATAAATTATGACAAAATTTTGATAGTATTTCGACTAGGTGGAGCGACATTTAATAAATGTTGGCTTACTCGGTACACCCTAATGAGTGTAGAGAGCAGTGTCTTGCGACACCACAACCAATTTTAATCTCATCACACACTAATGAGCATGAGGCCTTTAACCCAAAACATGCACAAGAGTAGCTTCAATATCCGCAACATTGAGCTTCCTCAAAGAATCAATCATCAGTTTCTTGTGAGACCGTAAGTATTCTTCTAGTCCCTCGTCAGTGTAGTTCCCTTGAACACTAAGTTGCTTCTTCCTGTCCTCTTGCGACTGCATAAGAGCACCTAAATATATCATATATTTTTTCTAGCTCCTTATCGCTTGCTTTGTATATATGTAGTCAATTATGTTTAACATATAAACTCCATAAGCTGCTGTTGACCTCATTTTTAGAATGAGCCCTCAACACCTCCATCTTAGACATAGGACTCCTCTTAGACTTTAAGAGTTCCTTAGTCTTAAGACACATCTAGTGATTAGGTGGACACTCCCCATAGCCCTAGAAGACTTAGAAGGTTTAGCCATAGAAATAGGTCATGCCTTAGGGGTGTTAGGAAACTTACCCACACTTAACTTGAACCACTCCCCACTTTCCTTCCTTCAAGTCAAACTCCAAATCAATTCTAATTGATTTTCTCCAAATCCAAATCTATGATTGAAGCCCATGATCAAAATACATCAAAAATTCCTAAGTCCAAATTTTGCCTAAGTCCTTAATCATTCCCTTAAGGACTTAACAAAAATCTTGATTCAAGCCAATTCAAACCTTTAAAATTTTCTCATGATCCATTTATATTCTCATTTATATTCACATATATAAATGAAATATAAATTCAAATCAAATCAAATTCAAAATTCAAAATTAATGAAATTTTCTTAAGTCCCTTTAATTTTCTATTTAAGGACTTAGCCAAAATCAAACCTAAATCATGATCAAACCAATTCAAACCCTTGGGATTTTCTCAAAACTTATTTAAATTCTCATTTATATTCTCATACATAAATTAAATATAAATATGGAATCAATCAAATCAAAAGCAAAATTAAATTCTAAATTTAAAATCCTTGAAATTCCTTAAGTCCTTTAAATTCCCTTTAATGAATTTAACCCAAATCATGATCAAAACATATTCAAATTCATGGGATTTTCTCAAAACTTATTTTAATTATGAGTTTGCATGTGATAGATTATAAAGAAATATAAATATAAATCAATCAAATAAAAGGAAAAAAAAATTAAATTTTAAATTAAAAATTCCCTTAAATCCTTTAAATCCCCTTTTAATGGATTTAACCTAAATCATGATTAAACCACTTCAAATCCTTGAAATTTTCTAATGATAAATTTATATTCTCATTTATATTTACATATATAAATGAAATATAAATTCAAACAATCAAAACCAATTCCAAAATCAAACTCAAATCCACTCAAAATCTAATCTCCTTTCAAGTCAAAATCTTGGACTTCCAAATAAACTTCAAATCAAGCCCTTGATTTTCTCTCATGATTCAATCAACTCTACAATCACGAGCTCATACATAAATCCAAACTCCAATCAAACAATCAAACTTCATATTCTTCTTTTGAATATGAAATTTTCAAATGGATCTAAACACATTTGACTTCAAACCACTTGTAAATGGATTTATATTTCAATCATAAGTCCATATACAAGTTCAATCAACTTCAAATCAAGCTTTGACCAAGCCATTTGACCCACTTAGGCTCACTTGACCCAAAGTGACCTAAATTATGAGCCAATTTTTTGATTCTAACCAAATTGGATTGAACCAAACTCATATATCCTTCTCATCATGATCAACAATCATCATGGGATGATCAATCAATCAAAATGGGTCAAACCAAGTCAAATCTAAGGGTTGACCAAGTGAACACTTAACCCAAAATGAAACCTTACATAGCCAAATTTCACCATAGACTAAATTGATTGAAACCATTGATCTAAGTTCACTCATGACCTATGTTTGAACTTGACCAAGCCCACTTCAGCCTGCCACATTGACGTTGACCAAGTTGACTTGACCTAAAAGGTCAAAATATGTCAAAACTTGATCTAAACCAAATTGATCCAAACCAATGGGTTAAGTTCATTCTAAATCACTTGTTGAACTTGACCAAAGCCTCAATTGGCCAACTAGATCTAACCCAGCCCAATTGACCTTAGACCCAAGAGGTCATGTTGAGCCAAAATTGAACTTAACCCAAATTGATTGGAAATAAATATACCAATCCATTCCATATGACTAAAGAAACCTAAACCTACCATTGACCTACCTCAAATAGGTCAAATGGGTCAAATAGGTCAACTTGACCCATTTGACCTAAATGATGTCATATGAGCCAAAACCAAACATATACCAAATTGAACCAAACCAAAGGGACCAAAACATTTCAAATGGTCATATGAACTTGACACAACCCTTGGTTTGACCCAATTTGACCTATTGGTCAACTTGACCCAAGTTGACCTATTTTGACCTAAATGGGTCAACATGATGCCGAACCCTAGCTATTCCCTAAACCCCTTCTTTCTCCTTAATCTCCTCTTAATTAAGGTTTAATTCATTAATTATCTTCTTAATCAAGTTTCAAAAAATATTTTAAAAAGTTCTAGAACTTAATTAATCTACCTTAGGTAGATGCTTAGTTATTTAATAGCTTAATTTCTATTAAGGAAATCAAAATCCCATTCATATGTGTGAAAGGGTATTTTGAAATTACTTAAGCTAAACTCATTAATTAACTTTAATTGTGAGCCAAATTGCATTAATTTTTCATTATTAGTGCATTGCAAATTTAAATTTCTTGTGGGTTTTATGTAATCTCATTTATAATTATTTAGTTAATTCTCTACTTAATTCATACCTTAACCTAATCATATAAAATGGATCTATGTTGACCTCACTTTGGAGTGAGCTCTTTAATTTCTTAGACTTAGGACTCTTCTAGAAACTAAGAACTCTTAGTCATAAGTGAGATTATGTGAATACTTAACCCAATGTGAGACTTAGAAGTGTTAATCATAAGATTAGGCTTAAGAAAATTACCTTTCCTACAGCCTAAACCTAATCTAGATACATTTTCTCAAATCAAACCCAGATTCAAATCTCAAACCAAATCTCAAATTCCAAATCTAATTCCAAATTTGACTCCAAATGATTGAAACCCAAATCAAATCTAAATTCACCCTATCAAACCTCCAATAAAACTTAATGCCAAATCCAAATCAATCCAATTTCAATTGATTTTCTCAAAGATCAATTCAACCCTTTGATCAATTTATCAAATTCAAACTCAACTTCAAACCATGATCCAAACTTAAATCCAAACTTTAAGCCAATTTCTTACTTAGCAAAATCTCATCCAAATCAACTCAATTGATTTTCTAAAATCAATCAAGCCTTTAATCATCATTCCAAGTTCTACCTAAAATCACAATCAAAACCATCAAGTAAATCATTCAAAATCAAATGGAAATTAAAATTAATTCATTGATCGATGCTAACAAATCATGAGATAATTTAACTCAAGTTGTAATACCTAAAAATTAAAGTTCAAGTTTGCTAAAAAGATTATTCATAACTTTAATAAATTATTTGAATCTAATGCAATTTTAGTCAAATTTAAGTCTAAATTAAATCAACTCATGATTTGAATGTTAATTCACTATATATATAATAAATAATAATAAACAAAATTTTTTAATATACACATAATCCATTTGAAATTTAAAATAAATTACCAAAAAAGAGAGAGAGAGAGAGATTAAACCAATTCTAAACATCGAACTAAATTTATTCAAAATTAGATCAAAATAATTAACTACTAAATAAATAATAATTATATAATTTGAATAATCATTAATTATAGTATATATATTTATAAACTTCAATTAAATTAAAACTACAATATCAAAGTTATTAAAATTGGGAAGATTTATAAATAAAAAAGAAAAAAAAGAAGGGAATAAATCTAAAATAATAATAATAATAATAATAATAATAATAATAATAATAATAATAATAATAATAATAATAATAATAATAATAATAATAATAATAATAATAATAATAATAATTAATTCAATCACAAACCTTTATCAAGCATTTATACTACCCTGTAATTATTTGGTTTTAACCAAAAAATCAAACCAAAGTTTTAAGTAATTTGTTTTGGTACTTAATAATTTGGATTTTGGTTTTAATTAATGAAAACTTTGGTTTTGGTTTTGATTTGTTGTTAAATAAAACTTTGGATGGAACCAAATAAACCAAAGTAATTATATGATATACTATATTATTAATATATATATTATAAGTAGTAAGAATTATAAATATAAACTACTATTGCTTGTTCATTATACAATAAAATATTATGCAAATAATTTTAAATGAATAACTTCGATTTATCCAAAACCAAATCAAAATAACCAAACCAAATTGTTATTCATTTTGTTTGGTTTTACATTTTATTTTGGTTCAATATTTTAGAAAAAACCAATTGATTTTAAAATTTATCATCCAATCCATCCAAATCAACCAAACGACACCCCTACTAATTGCTTCTCAAGCAAAAGAATCAAGTTTTTTTTAAATTTCATGTGAATCTCAATTTTATTTTTTATTCAAATAAGAAGCTTCCTCCTCTTATAAAAATAAAAATAATAAAATCTTATCTTACTGGGAGAGCATGAAGCTCTCTCTCTCTCTCTCTCTCTCTCTCTCAAAAATATTACGTCTGGAGTTCGCACGTAGCTTTACGTCCGAACTCCAATCTTGGCCCGACGCGTGTCCAGTGGTTTTTTTTTCTCATTTTAGCACTTAATGGCAATCAGAATCGAGACGGTGACGACGCCGTTTATCCCGCGACCACTTCAATGAGAAGAAGCATCTGGAAAATGAGAATTTATATATCTAGATTTAGGTTTAGGGGTGTATTTTTTTCTTGCAAATCAAGCTCAAAGAGAGAAAGAGAAAATCTCATTTCTTTTTTATGAAAGAACCAAGAAGATGGAGAATGAATTTTGAAATTATGACCTTGAGGAAATAAATAGATGTATTAAATAAAAATTCATCTGATTTTTCTCAACCGCTGCAAATTTTTTTATGGTTTGTTAGTTATTTCTTGAAATTTTTTATTTAGTGTATATTTCCTACATTTGGAGTTCTTTGCAAGAGGACTTTACTTATTTTGGATTTTGCATCAGACTCTGTACTCTCATGAGAGTACATATAATTTTCTGAATATTTTTGCAGTTTATTTTACCTGGATGGAGAGAATATGGTCATTACATTCCATTAGAAATAATTTTCTTTGGCCTATTTGGAGGAAATATATTCATTATAATTCATCACGAATAATTTAGAGGCTGTTTGGTTATTTTTTAGCATCTCAGTACTCTTGAGAGCAGATGATTTTGATATTTTCTGCTTTTGACTGAGATTATTTTATTACATCTATTCTATTTCATGTACTCGTACTTTCTTTTTCTATACTCTATACTCTCCAGAGCATTTTAGTCATTTTTTTCTATTTCTTTGGCTGCTTGGAGGAAATATGTTCATTAGTACAATTTGGAGGTTTGCTTGATTGATTTATTGTTTTCTTACATTCAGATTCTCTCGTACTCTGAGAGTGATGATTTTGGCCATTTTTCCAATTTTTTGATGATTAGGTTGACATTCCGCTGAAAGCAATTTGACATTGTTTGGATGGTTTCTAGATTTTTATCTTCAGATTTCCTGAGAGTACATAATTTTGCCAATATTTTATAGTTTATTTGGCCTGTTTGTAGGAAATATGTTCATTACAATCCATTAGTAGCAATTTTGTAGGGTGACTTGGTTGGTTTTTATGGTTGATTTGCATCTATACTGTCATTTACTGACTTTTCATTTTAAAGTTTACCATATCTGGGAAAAGGATAACTGAGATGCAATCCACCACCACTCTAATGGTGTTTGATATCTATAACTCTTTAGTAATGAAGTCATTGACATTTTACTGAGGCTTCATCTACATCAATTCATTAGACTCACGAATTCAAAGACCTCATATTACCTCAATCTTGTCTTGGGATATAGAAACATGCTTTCTTTCTGCATGCATTCCTTTCACCCCGATGAAGTCAGGATAATAGGGATGCCAAATAGAGGGAGAAGGTCTTATGACATGAGAAATGTTCGTGAGGTCAAGACTTCCAGTGAGGAAGCCCTTAAAGAGCATCTCAAAGGTAAAAAACACAAAGCAAAAGAAGCCTTACCGAGCAAGAAGACCTCCTCAGACTCTATACTCTTTGTACTCTATACTCTCAGATTTCTCTGTACTTTGTACTCTCTGTACTCTATGTACTCTTCTAAACTCATGGGTAACTTGATATAATACTGTTTATGTTTCATCGATAATTTTTCTCAACTGTTGTATACGTACAATTTTTTTATGGTTTATTAGTGTTATTCCTTGAAATTTTTTTATTTAGTGTATATTTCCTACAATGTTTGGAGTTCTTTGCAAGAGAACTTGCTTTATTTTGAGATCTACTTTTGGTATACTCTGTAATCTCATGAGAGTACCACCAATTTCATATTATTTTTCATGAGTTCTGCTGTGGAGAGAATATGTTCATTACATTCCATTAAGCAACTTAAAGACTGTTAGAGTTTTTAAGAGAGTTTTGCATGTGTACTCTTTTCTCAGAAATACAAAGTATTTTGGGCATTTTTTTCCAGCTTATGAGAATATTGGAGGAAATATCTTCATTACAAATCCATTAGGAATAATTTGGAGGCTATTGATTTTTTAGATATTTACATCTGTACTCTATACTCTGAGAGTATATTTTGGTCATTTTTTTCTATTTCTTGACTGTTTGGAGGAAATATGTTCATTACAATCCATGAATAATTTGGAGTTAGGTTAGTTTTTTAGTGTTATTTGTATTGTAATCTCTCTTCTATAGATGATTTTATATTTTTTCTAATTTATTTTGCTGTTGATTATATTCATTACATTGGGGTAGGCTATTTGGGATTTTGAGACGCTTCCTACTCTCATGAGCATTTTTAGTCATTTTTTTCCTATTTCTTTGACTGTTTGGAGAAAATATGTTCATTACAATCCATCGAATAATTTGGAGTTTGGTTAGTTTTTTAGTGTTATTTTAGCACTCTCTGTACTCAGTGATGATTTTGACATTTTTTTCCGCTTCTTTGGATTGTTTAGATTATTACATTCCAGGAAGTAATTTGTATGGTTGGATTTTAGAACTGCATTTCTCAATAGCTCATTTTCACTTTCCGCTTTGGAGGGATATGTTTATTTGTGGCTATTTTACATGTCACATTTAGAGCTATCGCAGTGAATGCGAATAAAAATGGCGATAAAGTCATGATGTCTAATGACCCAAATTTGGGAGACTCTTTGGCACCACTGTTCAGAATGAAACGGAGGCGTATGCATTATACTGTGGCTATGCACATCAAACTGACCTCACTGTTCGGAAGGACCATACTAGTTATTGGCCAAACTCTAAGAAATTGAAATCAAAAGATTTTTTATGTGCAAAAGTATGTCGAAAGAAATCTGCTAGTCTAAATGGCTTAGCAAAATTCCAAAAAATTGATACAAGGACTGCTTATCCGGCCATGATTAGATTCTCTGTTGACTTGGAGGGGAATTAGATGGTTAAAAAACATATAAAAATTCATAATCATTCATTGGCAAAGCCTGCTAACCTACATCTTCTCAGATCACACAGATGCATTAACGATGAAAAGGCTTATGTGTTGAAGACAATGACAGAGGCGAATTAGAGCAACGATGCATATCTTGAGGAAGAAGTAGAGAATATTGGATTCACAAAAGAGATACTTTCAATTTTATTCAAAGAGAAAAGATCGAGAATCAATGGTGAATGCATTAATACATTCAAGGCAAATGACGGGATGTTTGCATGTGATGTAGAAGTTGATGAGATTGCTTAGTAAGTTTTTTTTGGAGCAATGCCCAGGATAGAATATGACTATTTTGGTGATGTGATAATTTTTGATACAAGCTATCGACTCAATAAATATAATCTTATTTGTGCCCCTCTTGTTGGAGTGAATCATCACGAAAAATGTGTTATTTGAGTAGCCTTTTTATCGAAGAGATTGAGTCATTCTCATGGCTATTCCAAACATTTCTTCTTGATGAGTGACGACATCCTACAACAATATTCACCGATTGATCAAAGAGAGCTATCAAAATCAGACATCATAATTCATCATGTGCCAATGGCATATTTCAAAGAAAGCTCCTTCCAAGGTTCACCGCTTTAATAGTAATAAGAGGGTAATTATTTTATGCATGCATGAGCAAATGTGACTGAGGAAGAGTTTGAAGAAGTTGGTACCATGCTAGAAGAAGGCATGATCATGCTTGCTATCGAGCTTTATAAAATTAGATCCAAGTGGTCTCATTCAAGAATGAGACTCATGGGCATCTTGTCATAACAGTGAGTGAACAACGATGTCAGAATCTCTAAACTAACAAGTTTGCTCACGATTATTTCTTGGGGTTGGAGAAGGTATGGAGACATATACTGAATGAACATGATGAAGACTTGTAGTCATCGATTGTTCCTATTGTTAAGACGAATCCAATTCTAAAATAAGCTACTATGTTTTATACAAGAAAACTTTATACTATGTTTGAGGAAGAATTTTTGCATGGACTTGGCATATCAAGAATTATGATGACCCCATGGAGTATTTGGTGAGAAACTTAGAATAAAAAATTCATCCAAAACATGGACTGTCCATTTCAATGGGACTACCCTAGATGTAACTTGTACTTGTAAGAAATTTGAAATGATGTGATTACTTTGTGCCCATTAGATCAGAGTTCTTAGTCAAGAAGATGTAGCATTGATAAGTTTCTCATGCGATGGTCTACCGAGCAAAGAGGGATATTTACATCGATAGTGCATATAGAAAATTAAGAGATGTGGAAGGCATAGATGGAAATGCTCGGCATTATTTTTGGAACCACATTAGTGATATGCATATCAAATAAGCGTGCAGGTAATAATATAATGGGACTATATGCTTCAATCCTTAAAAAAACTATACGATGATGTCGACTTATAATAAGTGGGAATTCTCTTCCAAATGAATAAGAAGAAGAAGTCAACCACATCGATACAAGGGAAAAGATATCTTAAAGGATCCAAAAGCAACGCCCAAAGGGTGTTTCCAACGAAGGCTGGGATATTGGAGAGATCCAAGAAAGCCAAGAGTAATTCTCTATTTGCCTCTTAATTTTAGTATTTAAAATATTGCTAATCTTCAAACCATCCTATTTTTGTTATTATAAACCAAAGTACAAACCGAGAAGCGTCGCGTCACCCATTGCAACACCTTTCTCTATGCCGAGTATTTTTTTGAAATGCATAGAATATCATCGATGTAAAAAATCATTAACCGATAATGATATTCTACCTCGAATTCAACTCGAGCTAATCACCATACATTATGATGATGATGATATTACAAAAAAATATTTCAATGCATGATATCATTTAGTTAGTGTGTTCGACGTGCAATCATTTTGCAATGCTTTAGAGTCTCCAATATGACTTCTTTTACTTAACAGCACACCAGAATCTCACCTGGATTCTAGAAGCACCAAGAGTTGCAAAGATTAGGATGACTTTCTTCTGCATCAGACTGTTCAATCATTTCTTCGTCAGGATGACTTTCTTCTTGTGAGCATCTTTATTCTTAAACGTACTATTATTATAAAATTTATCTATTTATCTTGAAAATGAATTAATTTACTATGATATTTGATGACTAAGATTTACTAATCAATGCACTATATATACTCATATTCTATTTAAGTCAATATTTCAAAGCATCTTTAACTTAATTTGTTACAATCTCATATTTTAGTTTTTATTTAGGGTTTATTAATATTGGTCAAGTTTTTGAAGAAACTCATTCTATGTCATAATCAAACATTTGTTCGAATACACTTAGTCTATCTCATATTTGAGTTTATTGTATTGTTTAGTAATTTCTCGTGATTCTCCCCTCACGCCATCAGGTGGAGTACAATTTAAGATGAATCGCTCTCCAACCCAAGAACTTACATCCTCCAAACAGCCAAAGAAAGTGGAAAAAATGCCCAAAATGCTCTATGCATGAGAGTGCAGAGACAGAGTACAGTGAGAGTAGAGGGTACATAACTTGCTTGAAACTAGGAAGGTCCAAATGGACTTTAATATGGGTTAATTATTTTATGCTTAGTTTTTGTTCTCACTATGCTGTTTGCTACTCTTAAAGCAGTAGTGCATAGAGTTTACCCCCAATTAAGGACTTTGTAATCCTTAGACTGTGGCAATAAAATTTCTCATATTTTACCAAATTACAATTTCTGATTGATGAGTCTACCTTGCTTATGAGGATGAGCTGATTTTCATTGCAAGCATTACATAGTTTGATATATACTCTATAAAGTACTTTGCATTTTATGAAATAATTTTTATTGCATGCATTACAATTTTGATAATATGTTCCTATCAACAAGTTTAGTAGTAGAAGAAAAAATAATTATGTGATGAAGATGATATTATCGATGATATTAGTTTAGTAATTATTTATAAATTTATCAATAATATTAATTTAATTCATGATACTTTAGTTATTACATTATTTGAAAAAATTTCTCATCTTAAAATATAGAATATTTTACATCGCCTTCAAAATTTTTAATAAGGCATTGGTAAAGCATCATCGATAGTTTATTTGTCTATTTTATGCACATGTGAAAAGTAGGTTTTAAGAAGCATGATTTATTGGTAGAAAGTAATTTTATGCATTCATAAAATTCTATCACATTTTAAAGATCATAATTTCCTTTATTAAAGAGTTAAGTTTAATAATCATCTAACTTATATTACGCTCACATGCTTAGTTCATATTGCTTCTCATACTTTAGATTGAGGCATTAATGTATTTGTATAACGTAAATTTTAGATAATATAAATTTTAACTTCTTTTTCAGTTGATCCAAATTTAAAATATGATATAATTTGAATATCAAAATTAAGCTTATTTTCTCCAAACAAGTAAAGAAATCATCATAATCAAAAATATTATATCACTATCATGAGTAGAGAAGAGTACATGAGAGTCTAGAGAGTCAGAGAGCAGAGAGTACAGTGAGCACAGAGAGTGATCTGAGACACAGAGTAGAGAGCACAGAGAGTACAGAGAGTGAGGGTACAGAGAGAGTATAGAGGGTTCACATGCAAATGCTCAAAAACTCATAAAAAAGCAACTGAGCATCCAACTTACTTTAAGGTTATAGTGAACAATTCCTCTCACCACAAAGCAAAAGTGGAAATGGGAAAAAGCAAATAATCTACTATGAGAATACAAAGAGTTAAGCAAACACCAAATATTCTTACCTTCAAACTACACTAGAATAGAGTATAAAGAGTACAAAAAAGAGATAAAGCAGAGAGTCCAGATAGTATAGATAATATAGAGAGTATAGAGAGTACAGAGAGTATAAAGAGTACATAGGGTACAGAGAGTACATAGAGTATGGAGGGTACAGAGAGTTTAGAGAGGGTTCACATGCAAAACTACTCAGAAAACTCATAAAAAAGTAATTTAGGAGCATCCAACTTGCTTTAAGATTATAATGAACAATTTCTCTCTATCTTGCAAACCAAAAGTGGAAATGGGCTAAAATAAGCAAATAATCTGTACTGTGAGGAGAATACAAAGAGTTAAGCTACAAAACACCTCAAATATTCTTATAGTCAGCCTTCAAACTACCTCCAATGAAATAGAGAGTATAAAGAGTACAGGAAGTACAGAGGGTACAGAAAGTATAGAGAGTCCAGATAGTATATAGAGTACAAAGAGTATAGAGAGTACATATAGCATAAATAGCATAAAGAGTACAGACGAAACACATCTCAGTAGAGCAGCCCAGCTTCAACTAGATTGCTGCAGATGTTCTCTACTAATCATAATTTATCCAAAACTGCCAAAGAAATTTGAAGAAAAATAGATGATATACTCTGTATACTCCCAGGAGAGTACAGATGAAACACATCCCAAGAAAGCATTCAACATCAACCAAATTGTTCTCTTAATAATAAAGATCCAAATTGCCCAAGGATATTGAAAAAAGATAAAAGAAATACCATGTACAATTATTTCTACTTATCAAACTTTAAATGTAGTTAGCTTGTCTTTTTCATTCCCAAACAAAGATAACGTAAGGAACTGCCTAAAGCAATTCATCTTCTTCGCCAATCTTGATGGTCACCAAGTTAAGGGGATTTCTAATTTCCTCCATGTACTTGTAAAAACATCCATCAACACTGTTATCTTGACCCCACTCACCATTTCGATTGGCCATTTTGTGGGATCGCTCACAAAAGATTGGCCAGCATATTCAACAAGTAATTTAATTTGAATAGTAAGAAGTATAATCAATAAGGGGGTCCAAAAAAAAATAGTTTACGAAAATTAAATTGAAAACAACTGTTACAATCTTAAGAAGAATGGTCTTATGGGTTGATTTTAGTAATGAGTCATAAAAATACCAAGCCCCTAGCTTACTATGCCCAACCAGAGTGTCCAACGATTAGATATAATAAGTAAGAGTAGCTCAACCCTTGATATGTCTGGACATGTCGATGAACATTTTGCTTTCCTTAGTAGCCATATATAGCTCTATAAGAAAAGAGAATGTTTATAAATTATAGTTCATCTATACAAACAAGGATTGAATCATAATACGCATATCTGGGGTAACTTACCTGCAAGCATGAGATGTACAAATAGGGGACATACCGGAGAAAATTCTCCCGCAAGAAGGTGAAGGCATCAATGCATCCGAGATATTGTAGAACTCATCGACCGCTCGCTGCAATAATGATATTCCCGGATATATCACCCACAAGTAAGAAATATTTTAAAGCTTAATTAAACGAATAGGTTATTTTATGTATGAAGGAGTTGATTGAAGATTCTTACTTGATTTGACCGATAACGATCAATAAGATGGAGCATCGCCAAAGAATACTGGATGAGAAGTCAATAAAATGATGTGCCTCAGGTAAAATTACGATGATGAAAGTTAGTGATGAAGAGCAAGATTCACTATGAATTAAGGATGATCTCCGAGATGATGCATACTCCGATTCTCCACCACAACGATAGCTAGTGGGTCATCGACCTTTATTGGCTCATCTTTACGAACCTATAAAAAAATTTAGTGAAATCTATTTCTATTATCTCAAATTTAAAAGAAAGTAACTTAATACCTCTGCTGCCGACTTCTCATCTTGAGTGGAGGCCACCACATCACTTATTCTTGCTCGTGACTGTAAGTAAAAGGGAACAAATACTTTCCTCTTCCTTTTGGAGCCTTCACACCACGCTCAATGCTTTGATTAAAGACTTGAGCATCTTCGTGTGGAGGCCTCCATAATAGCTTCCCCATGGTGGACTCAACAGGCTTCCCTGGAGGCTACCATGTGGGCTTCCCAAGTGGAAGTATCCAGGGGCACCAGAAGCCTCCTGAGAGACTCCCCCAGGCCCTCACAGGGAAGCTCCTGGTGCCTCCATGCCTGGACTCCTCAAGAGTTCCCCCTGTGGTGACCTCCACAGGAGCTTCCCTTATAGTAGGGATGGTAGGACCTCGCTGCCCAGCAAGAACCTCCTCGATAATAGTAACACGCAAATCAATCCCATCCATTCTCTCTATCTTTGTTGCTTGAAAAGAAGAAACTATATCTTTCAAGTCCCTAAAACCTGCAAGTATCATCTCCAGAAAAGCCTCGTGGGGCAAGAGCAGGGCTACACCGATGGGGAGAATATCGAGGAGAGACATATGGAGATTCAATGGGGCTAAACTGGACTTAGAATGGAGCAGCTTAACATGTACATGTGTGGAAAATGAGAGCGGCCTCCTCTCGATATGTCCTCAAATGAAAGCACGTGTTAAACCTATAAGAAAATGTGATGACTACAAGATAAATAAATACATTCTTATATGAACTAAGTGATATTATTATATGTCACCGGTGTCCTCTAAACTGAAGACTTCATCCTGAAACTTTATTTTGACCATCGCAAAGATACATGGCTTTGCAAATGGAGATGGCCCTCATGATGCTTATGTGGATCTACAATTAATATTTATATAAGTTAACTTCAATGCATCAAATAATACATAACTGAAGATATAGAACATATCATAAGAAGAGTGACAAAGTCACTCATGTACCCCGGTGTCTTCTGGTATGAATCTTTGATGTAATACCATCAAATTATGAAATTAAGAAGGCCCAAATCCTCAATGAAAGAAATTTATCTATGTCATCATAAAATCAATTCGATGCCACCCTATAGTTTTGATATACAAAAAAAGATTTGATAGCAGAAAATATATGTACAATTGCACAAACTGTGCCATAGGCAATGAGTTATCCGCATGCTCAAGCATAGTTTTATAGTCCACTGAACTGCGATAATGGGGATTTCTGTCATAAGACCTTCTCCCCTCTGTTTGGCATCCCTACATCGCAACTTCATCGGTGAAAGGAATGCACCGCCCACCGAAAGAAAGCTTGCTTTCTATCTCCCGCAAGACAGATTGAGGTAATGGCTATTGAGTCTTCTAATTTTGGACTCTAATGAATGAGCCTCTTTAAAATGTCAATGACTTCATCAAGAAATCGCTGTAATATTATCGAACAACGCTCTAACAAGGATAAGCTCATCTCAAGTTATCCTTTTCCGCATGGTAAACTTTAAAATTGAAAAGTTAATGAGAGTGATGCAAATCACCCATAAGAAACCAATCGCCTCTAAATTATTCCAATTGACTTGTAATGAACATATTTCCCAAACAAAGCCAAAGAAACTAAAAAATAAAATCATCAGATTCTCAAGAGTCAGAGAGTACAGAGTACATATGCAAAATAACACTAAAAATCAACCAAATAGAGTACAGAAAACAATATTAAAAATCCAACCAAACAACCTCCAAATTATTCTTGATGGATTGTAATGAACATATTTTCTCAAAGACTAAAGAAATTAAAAAAAATGACCAAATGTACTATATGAGAGTATAAAAAATCTCCTAAACCATCCAAACAGAGAGTACGATGCAAAATAACACTAAAAAAATTAACCAAACGCTCCAATTATTCCTAATGGATTGTAATGAACATATTTCCTCGAAAAGCCAAAGAAACTAAAAAAATGACCAAATGCTCAGACTCTCATGAGAGTCTGAGAGAAATCCTCTAGAAACCATCTAAACATCCCTCCAAATTGCTTCCAATGGAATGTAATGAACATATTTTCTCCAAACAGGCCAAAAAAACTGGAAAAAATTAGCCAAAATTATTTGTACTCTCAAGAGAGTACAGAGAGTATAGATGCAAAATAACACTAAAAAACTAACCAATCAGCCTACAAATTATTCCTAATGGATTGTAATGAATATATTTCCTCCAAACAGACCAAAGAAATAGGAAAAAATGACCAAATGCTATGTACTCTCATGAGAGTACGGAGAGTACAGATGCAAAAATCTCCCAAAAATTAACCAAATAGCCACCAAATTGCTTCCACTGGAATGTAATGAACATAATCTGAACAACCAGCCAAAGAAACTAGAAAAATATTCACAAATCATCATTCTTAAGAGAGTAATGAAAATAACACTAAAAACTCAACCAAAGCCTCCAAATTATTCGATGAATTGTAATAAATATATTTTCCAAACAGCCAAAGAAAAAAATGACTTCACTGTACTCAGAGAGTATAGTACGTAGAAATCTCTAAAACCATCCAAACATCCCTTCAAATTGCTTCCAATGTAATGAACATATTTCCTCCAAGCCAAAGAAACTGGAAAAATATTAAATTATCGTACTCTCAAGAAAGTATAGAGTACATATGCAAAATACTAAAACCAACCAAGTAGCCTCCAAATTATTCCTAATGGATTGTAATGAACATATTTTCTCCAATAAAGCCAAAGAAACTAGATAATGACCAAAATGCTCTCATGAGAGTACAAAGAGTACAAAAATCTCCTAGAAACCATCCAAACATCCCTCCAAATTGCTTCCAATGGAATGTAATGAACATAATCTCAATAACCAAGCCAAAGAAACTAGAAAAATAGCCATAAAATTGCTTAATGGAATGTAATGACCATATTCTCCATCTAGCAAAATTATAAAAATAATGAGAAAAATCTCAGTACTCTCATGAGAGAGAAAGAGTACATAAATCCCAAAACCATCCAAACAGCCACCAAATTACCTCCACTGGAATGTAATAAACATAATCTAAACAACCAAGCCAAAGAAATTGGTAAAAATTGGCCAAAATCATTTATACTCTCAAGAGAGTACAGAGGGTACAGATGCAAAATAATACTTAAAAATCAACCAATCTGCCTTTGTAATGAACATATTTCCTCCAAACAGGCCAAAAAAATGGAAAAATGACCAAAATGCTCTATACTCTCATGAGAGTACAAAGAGTACATATGTAAAAAACCCTAAAAATCAAGCGATGAGCCTTCAATCTATGTTTTGCTGAGCATTTGGTATCCAAACAGGAAAGTATTTTAAAAAAATGAAAATGGGTTGTACTCTTCTAAGAGTACAAGAGTACACATGCAAAACAAGCAAACAACCAACCCACAAATTTTAATGTCATTGACTGAACATACTATCATCCCAAATTAGGCCACAAAATTTATCTTGAAACATGACCAAACATCCTACCATGTGATGTACTAAATATTTCAGCTAATAAAATTTAAAAATAGCACCATCTTGATATAGAGTACACATGCAAAAAAAAAAAATACTAAATATATTCTCATTTAAAGAACTCAAATATTCTAAAATGTTCACACTTGGATGGTGAGAAGAGAGAAAACTCTAAATTCATTAAAGTTCGGAACACAAATCATGTAGTCACCTAATCTCAATGAAGTTATTCACAAGATTTGCTAAATCATCAGGGCTAGACGTCACGATCGAGAGCAGACGAGCACGAGAAAGCCCTAAACTGTCATGCGAGGAATGTGAACGACGCCATCTTATTTTTTTTCTTCTCCCGCTTGAATGAGGCGTCGCCGGGATAAATCAGCTGCTCATCCAGATGAGCCGTTAAGCTAAAATGGGAAAACCACTGGACACGTCGAGAGATTGGAGTCCACGTAAAGCTACGCGGACTCCATATAATATTTTCTCCTCTCTCTCCATGAACCTCTCCCCCATTTTCATTCCCATGAACTGGACGAGAACAAGACGAAAAAGAAAGTGGAGCTTTTTCTCCTTTGTTGAGGCTGCAACCCCTTTTCCACTTCCTCCTAAGCTTCTCTTGTCCTTATTCGAACATCCAGCTGCATGCAAGCCATGCCGATCACCACCCTCTCGTGGTTGAACTGGCCACTTAGTCTCTTCTCGAAGATGCAAATGGAGATTTTATAGAGTCGATGAGCATATGATATTCTCTCTTTTCCCACTTTTGGAAGAGAGATAGTCCATGTGAACTGGAGAAATAGCTTCGTGTATCACCCTTCATTGTTCTTCTGCGCTTGGGGTCAATCTCTCCAAGCTGTCTACCATCTGGGGAAAGCTTACCAAGAATGGGTTAACTAGCCCATTATCAGAAAATAAGGTCCACATGTCCCTCTCCCTCGATCTTTCATCCCTACAACAGCCTGGCCAAATCCATTGCTCACAAACCAACCAAGCGGATGCGTAACTCTGCACAAATCTCGAAGGCATGGTGGTTTGGATGAGTCTCACCTCCACCTTCTTAGCATCTCTAAAGTGCTTCTCCTCAGATTAATCTCGCCATGATCGATCATGACGATGGTATTGTGGATGAATCTGGCCTCTCATGCCCAGAACTCGCCCGCAGTAGTGACGCACCCGGCCCAAATGTCACTTCTAAATCTTTTTTCCCAACTGTTTCGCCCAGAGAATGACGAAGCTCTGGCAAGTAGTGACCGTGAGTGAGCTTATGGGATACTTGGCGAGGAAACACTCAATAAGAATCTCAACAGGGCTTCGTTTCTTCTAAACGAAGCCACCTCTTGGTCGGAATCTACCGGACATTAACTATGATGAAGTATGATTCTTAAACACTTAGAAAGCCTTAGGGATCTCATATTTGATGTGTTGAATGTGAGCGTCATTAGGAACCAACCTTTAGAGCCCGTGCACTTAACCTTTTAATTTTTTCGATGAGAGTTTAGAGGCAAAGCAAGACTATTCATTTTATGTGTTTGAAGTGAATAATTTTGATTAAGTCAAATGGCGTAGCGATTTGATTTCACCTATTAAGTTAGGATTAACTCGCAAGTCATTTGATTTTTGATCAAATGATCACCATTAATTTAATATTTTATTTATAATTAAAAAAAGATTTAATCAATATTTATAATTTCAAACTAAAAAAAATTTGATGAAACAAAATAAAAAAAGTATAAATTAAATTATCATAAAATCTAAGTAAAACTTAATATAAAAATGATTAAAAATTAATTAAACCAATAATATTATAAATATTATAATCAAATATAAAAAGATGCTTGAACATAATTTATAAAAATCAATTAAAAAATTTAATTTAATCTCTAATTGTTATATGTTGATTCTAAAATAAAAAAAAAGTTATGTGACATATCCTTGGTTATAATTAACTCAACTATTACAATTGACTAAGCTTTATTTGATTAGTTATTCATATAAAATTTTGGAAGAATTCATAACTAATTCAAATCACATTTTAAAACACACACACACACACACACACACACACACACACACACACACACACACACACACACACATACATATAAACTCAAATCCCTTAGCATAGACAATATAAATTAAGTAAAATTATTAGCAAATTTGTATAATTCATATTTTAAATATCATAATCAAATCAAATAAATATAAAATTAAATTTAAACTTTAAAGTTATTAAATCATATCCAATTACTCTTAATTTCAAACAATATCAAAAATAAGTCAAACAAAAATAAAACTCAAACAAATAATCTAAATCAAATCAAATTAAATTAAATTGAGAAAGACTCATAAATTTAATACATGATAAAATTAAATCTAATTCAACCTACCAAAATAAGATAAACCAGTTAACTATTAAAATGTGTAAAATCAAAACATAAACTAAACTCTAATAAACATGATAAATGAATGAAATTAAAATAAAATTCTAATCATAAATAATTGAACTCAAATAAAATCAAAGTAAACTTTCAATTCATTTTATCCAATCTATAAATAAATAAATCATAAAAAAATAAATAAACTTGAAATTAAATCTAAACTATAAACTCATCAACCCAAATTCCAATCAATATCAAAATAGGTTAAAAAAATAAAAAATCCAAATAAACAACCCTATCAATTAAGATAAGGGATTAATCATCAAACTAAAGAGATAATCTATACATAAACTAAAGGTCTAAATTCAATAAATCAAACCCTTAATTGAAATTCAAATGAAAGAATACATTAGACTACAAATAAATTATAAGTAAATTAAAATATATTCACCAATCTAAATCAAACTTAAATTGATTAATGAAATAAATAAATTTAAACAACATCGAGATTAATCATATGAAATTAAGGAATTAAATTAAAATCCAAGGGAAAGAAACTAGAGATTGAATTAAAGGATATTGAATTATCAAAATTTAACTAAATCAACACATCTAATCCAAAATCAGTTAATCAAAAACACATGAACTTAAGAAAACTTAAACTTCATTATATATCAAGGATATTGAATTATCAAGATGTAATTAAACCAAAACATCTAAATCAAAATCAATCAATCAAATACTTAAACCAACTCAAATTCTAAGCTCTAAATCAAATCAAATCAATTACACAAATTCAAATGGGCTAATTAAGGTACTTAAGGACCTTAGTTAAATTCTTTAGGAATTAGGATGTAAGAATGGGGTGAGTTCTATTTACATGTTGAACTCATTCGACTCTTCATTCTTGAAAACCTAAACATCATCTTAACCAAATAAAAGTGAAATAAAAAATGAAAAATAAATCATTAAATCATTTAAATTAAAATCACCCAAAGATTAAATTTAAACAAATTCAAACTCTAAATTGAAAATTAAACTAAAGAAGCCTAGTAAAGTATTGATACAGCAAGCACACACATTAGAATGCTAAGTCACCACTTCTAAGTAGTTGTACAGATGTATGATGTTGTGTTTTATTTTGTGATGTAATATTTGGATGATGCTAGTATGTTTCATAGATTGGATGTTAGAGCGTTATTATTTAATCTTATTTTCTAGGGGTTGTGCTTAAGGGTCGCTATAATAAAAATATAAATGTTTTTTTATGCGAGACCGCCTTAGCGTAACCCATGTTAGACAGTGAGTTTGGTTACCCATGTGTGTGCTAAGTCCAAATTATTCACATAATTGCTTTGTATGGTGTGTTTAGCTAACATTTATTTTGCAATTTTACTTTTTATTTTGATGTAATTTTGCATTAGAAATTAGTTGCTTTTAGGATGAAGTGGCCGAAAGGCTTAGGGTGATGCCTTTGGAGCAAATCAAATCAAAAGAAAGAGAATGAAAAAATGGACAAAAGAAGACCCCCATAGCATATATATTATTTTTGTAATTCAGGTTTTATAAAGGTAGAGCTCGGCTACCCATCTTTTTTTTCTTTTTCGGGTGTACTGAACAGCACTAACCTTTTATTCTTTATGGTAGTCTATAAAATTGTTTGACATTGTGTTTAGATTGTGCATTAGAGATGTTTTCATAATTTCTTTATGATTGATACTTGAATGTGGCTGACGAAAGCTTTTAGGATAAAATTAAATTTTCTATCCAATTAACAACTCATAACTAAAAAGTTTAAAATAACTCATAATCTCACATAAAAGCCTAGGAATTAAATTAAGATAATAAAATTTTTAGCAACTCCTTAGCTGGATGAAAGAATGTATAATATCATGCATGTCATATTCTTCCACTCTTATTAAGAGGGGGCTTCCATCCTTGCCAGAGAATCAAGGCTTAACCTATGAGAGCCTTTGGTGGAAGACACCCATTTCTCTCTTGATTTGGCCCATAATCAAATTCTCATGCATTTAGGCATACAAAATCCCATAGCCTATGTCAAAATAAAAGGTCTAAAAGAATCAAATAAATTTGATAAAATTTGCATTAGACTAAGTCATGGATTCATTCCATGCTCTCCCCCTTAGGGAGTGAGTGGACTTAGTTTCTGAATAATAGCCTAGCCATCTTGCAAAGCATAAGACTTGCCTACATGGATTTAAAGCAGGAGGAGTTAGCCACCCGTGTAATAAGTCCAATAGTGATTTATTCTTTCTTGTGGAGGTAAACCATATACCCATTTAGGTGCCTTTGTTTTGTACCAATGCTCCTTAGTTTAAGAATCTGAGGTAGCTATTTCCTTTGGGCTACAAGTATAAATTCTCACCTCATAGGCATTTCCACAATCTTATATTGTGGAATTATAAGCCCTAGCAATCTAATAAAATATTAACTCAAATAATTAAATCTCTTCATTTTCAAAAATATAAAGCCCAACTACATGGTAGATTGGAATACTCACTAGGCTTCTTAGTATCATGAGCATTTTCTACTTTCTCCATTTGGATTCCAAAAATAAGTCTTCTCCTTGATCTATGCCATTTTATTTTCTAAAATAGCCAATCCTTTGATAGTCTTAACATTGAAATCTTTGGAGACCCTAATTGTATACTTTAATGAGAGTATTTTTAAGGAATTCCCATTCCTTAGATGTAATTAACTATGGGGATTGCCTCCATAGGGAACTTAATGAACACTAAATAAACCCTACTTTACTTTTCCATGTAAAGTAGGGGAAAGATCTCTGGTATATTCGAAGACCCATCATGCCTTAGGAGTTATTATTAGGTGATCAAGTTCATTATAGGGTGGTAATTTCTATCTTTCGAGATAGTACATTATTCCTTAATGTAATTCATTGACCATTCATTTTTGGATAAGGTTAATTTAGCATGCTTAGGATACTACTAATCATAATTCACCTTGGTTGGATCTAACATGTTCATCTGGTAGGATCTAAGCATCCAAATTCAAAATCAATTAATCAACTTAATAATCAATAGTCATCAATCCAAAATGATTAGAAGTCAAACCTAAAGTCAACCTAGTAACCTAGAATTGACTTAAGTATACTTGGTCAAAAAAAGTCAACCCACTAAAATTTGACTAAATAAAATCACCAAAAAATATTTCTAAAAATTAAATAAATAGTTTTAATCATAATAACAAATAAATTTGAGTTCTTTAAGGCTTAGATTAAGTAAATTAAATTCCTTAAAATAAAATAACTTAAATAAGCCATATTGAACTCAAATAACAAAAATAAAAATAACATCAAACTAAATCATGGGAATGAATGATAACCTAACTCCCTATTGGGTGTGTTTAGATCAAATGGGTCATTTGACCCTTAAGAAAATAAGCTTGACTCAACTTAACCCAATTTGGGTTAAGTGAGTTAAACAAAATATAAAAGCATGAAAATTCAAAACCATCTTAACCAATGAATGTGCATAAGAGATTAATCATCTTAAACACCATTAATAAGTTAATTAATCTCTTTAATTAATAAATTAAATGACAAAATAATAAAAAAAATAATTAAAAAAAGGATAAAGAGAGGAAAAATTCTCTTTATCCTCATCCCACATCACCTACCCCAAGACAAAAAAAGCCATCTCTTTAGGTGTCGGTTTCAACTAAAGGGTAATCAAGCATAAAAAAAGGCCAATCATGGAGAGAAGATAAGGAAAAAAAAAAGAGCATGCCATGAAGAAAATAACATATACACACTCTCTCAAGGCAAGAAAAGCTCTCATACACCATCCCACACCAAAACCGAAGCAAAATGAAACCTCCCCTTTCCTCCAACTGTTCTCAACCAGTGGAACCATCAAAACCAAAATTTGGATCCAAAGCTTGGTCTAGTGATCAAACCACAAGGAATTCTCTCAATTCCTTTAGAGGAGTGATTTCCTTGAAGAATCAAGCTATTTCAATTGATTTCAGCCTTTGAGATCCCCTAAATGCGCCATTAATTATCCCCTTTTCTTAAGAGCTTTGGTCATTTTCTTACAAATCTTGTTCTCTAGTGAGACCATGGATTGAAAGAGGATCTTTCAGCAATCATGTAGCACTTTGAATCATCCAATTTGGTTAAGTATATCAAAAGTTATTAACCAAATACCACGACGCCCACTCTTGAGGGTGATATTTGACCGTCCGCTTTTAAAAAAGAGGACGGTCCGATCTAGGTTAAATTTGATTAAATCCCTTTAGAAATGCGGAATGATCGGACCATCCGATCTTGACGACGTGATCATCCTGAATCAATCCGCGCGTCGCTAATCCTAAATCGGATCACGGGATCGTCATCTTTGATATGATCTATCTAATCCACTCATTTTAGTTAAAATGCATGGGACGTACTTAATCGTTATTGATTAACGGTTTAATTAATTAAAAAAAATTCAAAAAACTTCCAAAAATCATAACAAATTAAAGAAAAATTAGAAAAATATAAATAAAAGCTCTATGGATTTGTCTGGATTAGAGGAATCCATAAAATTAAAATCCCAAATTTTATTGATTTTTTCCTTAATTTAGTTTAATTTAAAAATATTAAACCTTACTCTTAAAGTAATAATCAATTAATTTGAAACTTTGGGGAAATGAAATTAAGATTAAAACATACCTTAGGTAAATTTTTGGGGATTTAATTCAAAATAAAATAAATTAAAATTTTATGTAAGTTAACCCTTAAATTAAATAAATTAATTACTCTTTAATAAATAATTATAAATTTTAATTTAATAATATCAAAATAAAAATAATGAACATCAAAATAATAATTGAACTTAATTAAACTAATATAACCTAATATGAACTTAATTAACTTAATTTGATAATTAAAAGAATTAAATAAATCAATTAAATCACTTGAAATTAATTAAATCATAATAAATTAATCAGTTAATCAAAAATTATGAATAAACTCTCATTGGAAAGATATTTCAGTGAATAATTTAAAAATAAAATCTTAATTAATCTTAACAAATTAATCTTAATTTAGGTTTTAATAAAATAATTAAAATCTTAATTACCTAATTACATCTCTAATTAAACAAAAAACTTTAGGAACATAAAATTGGCATGTAACCCCACTTGTCATAATTATTCAAAATAAATCTATAAATTTAGAAATCTTGAATTTCCAAATCTATAGGTCAATATGAACTAAATAATAATTAAGAATAATCATTAATTCATTATTAATCAAATTGAACTAAACTAAAATAAACATCATAAATACTTATGGTAATTCATCAAAACTTCTAAGTCAAAGAATTTAATCAAATAATCAAAATTTTAAGAAAATTAATGCTTAATGAAATTCAAATATAATTGAACAACTTAAGTTAAGTTTAATAAAATCATTCATCTTAATGAATTTAAATAATAAACTTAAAACCTAGATTAATCAAATGGATCAAGTAATTAACCTAAGTACTTTAGGTTAAGAATAATCTATGAACAAACCTAAGACATTAATTCATATTAATGGACTTAAAACTTAAGCAAATTCATAATTTAATATCTTAAGTTAAATTGAATGAAATCAAACAAAAATTAAACTCTTTAAAGTAACATAGCCAAATCAAATGAAATATAAATTAATTTTAAAATGAAATAAATCAAACAAATTAAATTAATTCAAACAAATGAAATAACATAAATCAAATTCAAACATAATTGAAATCAAAAGGATTAATTAAAATACTTAAGGATTTTAATTTTGGAAACTCATTAGGATTTAGAATGTTGAATGGAAAGAGCTCCATCCAAAAATGGAATCATTCCATTCTTCATTCTTGAAAACCTATACGACTTTAACTAAATAAAGTGAACATAAAATGAGAATTAAATCATTAAATCATTTGAATTAAAACCAACCAATGGTAAAAATTAAACCAATTCAAACTTCAAACTTCAAACTTAAACTTAAAGGCCTAGCAAAGACTCACCACACAAACTCCACTTCTACACACAATTTATTTCTCAGGTCACGGATCCTAGATCTAGGTTAGATCGTTCTATAATTTTCCTTTAATCTCCTGTGATATGTTATGATGTGCTTCATATGTCTGTGTGGTGTATTGCTTTTAGACTAGATGCCTAAGCTTATGCTTGTTATGGATGTTATTCTTTCTAGATTTAACATTATTTTCTCAGGGACTGTTAAAGGGATCATTGTAATAAATAAATCATAAAATTATTGCTGCTGAAAAATCTCTTAACATAGTCCATGTGAGTGGGCTTGGCAAGCAACTAATGCTAAGCCCATATGTTTGGAAAATATAAACCGCTTGGTGTCTGTGTATTTCCTAACATCTGCTTTTCTGGGCTTAGATTTTCTTTAAATTTTAAATGTAAATTTGAGGTTAGGATCTATGGGGTCTAGGATTAGGACACCCAACCAGGAGATGGTGCGGTGGTCCCCCTGTGGAGCCCGATGGATGTCCCCGAAGAAGGAGACTTTCTGGAAAGAAGACCCATAGATCTAAACTTGTAGTTCTATTGGGTTGTATAAGCGTAACTCACCGCCTAATTTTCTTTCTTTTGGGGTGTAAGAAGATTCTATGCATTGGCCTTTTTATATAATTTAATTTATTATATTTTAAAAAAAATAAAAACAACATGCTTTTTATTCTTGTGTTATTTATAAATATGTAGCAATACCAGATGTTCATGATAAACTAAATTTTCTTTACACCTAAACCCAACATAACATAAAAAATAAATACAACCTTTGATATTAAAATGAGTATTAAAATAAGAAAAATATGTGCATTAGTTATACATCTTATATCTGATGTCATGAGTAAGTCTAGTTCATTTCTTGATTAATGAAAACATCTTACCATTCTTGACCTCATGATTTTAAAATGCTTAAGTGGTGTTAGCGCCCTTCTCCAGCAGTTGTAAGTAGAAGAGTCGGGATAGGTTAGTTCCTTCAAGTGAAGAGAACAACCAATGATTCCCAAGAACTAGTCGAGCCGACATGTGAAGAACCTAGACTAGGTTAAGCATCCTTTAGGAATAAGTCTTCAACCCTGTGGTCTTCGCTAGAATCTAAGTCCTAGATTTCTAAGAAAATGACAACTTGAAATCTAAAATTAAATCCTAAGCTAATCATAGATAGATGAAATGTCTGCATCCAATATGAATAGGCATTTCCTACTCTTTTCCATTTGACTCTTAAAAATAACTCTCTCCAATTTGGACCTCCCAATTGAATTTCCAAAAATCAATTCTTTGAAAGCTACCTTAGTAGTCTTTAGAATAACCACTTATTTCTTTAATCGAGAGTATTCTTAGACACTTCCTAAGATGTAATTAACTATGAGGCTTGCCTTTATAAGAAACCAGATCCCGTGATAAAATTGACCTGTTCTACTTTTCTATGTAGTTCGTGGGAAAATTTTGGTACACTAAAGACCCATTAGCCTTAGAGTCTTTTATTAAAATGATTGAATCCATTATAGGAAAGCATGTTTATCTTTGAGATAATATAGTATTCCTTAATGTCATATTTGATCATCTAAATAAAATATTCTAAACTCGTGGTGTCATTCTTTTCTCCATTCAGAGAAAAAGAAAACCAACATATTTTAAGCGACTGGGAATGGTTCCTCTCTCCATCTTTAGAAATATATTATTTCTATATATCTAGTGTACTAGTGCCACTCAGGTCAGATTGCCTTTCTTTCCATTGGATACCTCTCCATTTCATTCTTGAGCTATCCAACATCTTGAGATTCTAGAACTCTTCATTTGTCATAGTTAAACGATTGGGTCCTATAACCAAATCTCAAAATAAAATGAAAAGTGAGAAACAATCTTGGCCATATCATTGGTCAACCTTCCTCGAAAAATCAAAATATTATTTTGACCATAATCCTTATTTTACATTTTAATAAAATTAATTTTTGTTTTTTGAAAATAGGAAAATGGTTAATTGATCTTTGCACCACTCGATATTAGCTTTTCTGATAGCCATCGATGGCTCCATTATCAAATTTGGAGCTAGATTTGAAAATCTCAATATCGCTAATGGAGTAACTCTTGCTCGGCAACTAAAAGATAGATAAGCAACCTATTTTAGAATTTTCTAATGTTGCAAATCCTAAAATAGGATGCTTACTAAGCAGAAAGGGTCCAAAGGACTGTACAAAAAAGAAATTGAAATTGCCCACTGAGGGCATTCCCCGCCCTTTAGCACTTTTGAAGTAGGCTCCACCTCAAAATACTTGAAATGACTAAGAGTCAAAATAAAATAGAGGGAGGAGACTGGAGGATAGCTTTGGGGAGAAAAGGCGAAGGAGATGTTAGATATGGATTTAATGAAGAGAGATGGATATCCTTTTCCTCATACTTCTCCACTCTTAGGTGGAAGCGATTCCATCCTTTATGCTACTTAGAGGAGGAGAATGTAATGAAGATTGCTCTTACCTCATCCTTTTGTACATCCCTAAAGAAGAACTTTAACCATGACATAGAGAATCCCATGGTTTTCCACCATTAGATACCTAGGATCTTCTTCCTACACTAAAGAAGATCTATTGAAGGATCAAGCTTCTCAACATTTAGCGACAACTATCGGGAGACCGCCACCTTCCATCATCAAAAGAGGGGGTCACATTTGATAGAAGAAGACCCCATATCCGTGTGGTACCGGGATGATATTCTCGCCCTGTACACTTACATGGCATAAAATCAATCTACTAGGAAGATGGGACTTATCCTAAGGAAAAGAATAAAAGAGTATATTAGGAAAGTCCCTCAAACTTCATAAAATCCCTTCACCACCTTTACCCTCTTCACCTTTAAAACCTTTAGTTTAGTTCGATGAACCTTTACCATTACCTGTGTCGAGCTACATGCATTTGATCTTCCTAATAAAGGAGTGAATTCTTCTTCTTAGGAAAACACAATGATGTGGCCTAAAAGCCTTCATTGGTATCCCTACATCCCGTGGAACATCATAAACCATCTCAATTGAGATTAATGGAAGTTTGTGAACCAACGATGTCATCTTAGTAATGGTGTTCCACTCTCTTTGTCCAAAGAAGAGATAGATAAACATCATTAAAGAAGAAGAGAATGAAAAGTTGAAAATAAATTTTGAATATTTTGATCATGAACAAGATGATATGTTGGATGATGATTTGGTTACAGTAGCACATCTATATGGTTGACGAGATCATCTAAAAAAGAGGAAGAAGAGACACAAGAAGACCTCGAAGTTTCAACAACTCATCCTTCAACTTCAAAAGAAGGATGAGCAAATCAATTCTATGAATAAGAAAATGGAGGAGATGATTGCTACTATGCAATCACTTCAAAATAAGATTCCATCACTTACCTCATCGATCCTCAGATTCCTTGTATCTCACCAATGATCTGAGGTCCGGTTTGGAAGAGTAACAAGAATCAAAACTTGCAATTATGGTACCTTCCAACACTGAACTAAGACATTGGTCCAACAATAACAAGTGAAGGAAGCCTTTGCAAAACGGGGTAATTTCAAGATATACCCAAGGAATTTGATTCCACTCCATATCCAAAGGGGTTTGTATCCCCATCCTTTAAAGTATTTGATGGAACCGAAAATCCCAAGCAACATTTAGCTCACTTCCGGGCAAGTTGTTGTAATGCCGGAGGGAGCGATGCCCTCTTATAGTTGTTTAGCGAGTTGCTTTAGGTATTTACCAAATGATTGCACACTTTCACCAATTAGAAGAAATGTTTGTAAAGAGATTCATAGGTGTCAGCATCATGTTCTTGTAGAGACCTAGTGGTAACATGTAACGAAACCCGGAGAATCTCTAGTTGATTATATCTTAAGATGGAGAATTCACCTAAAATGCGAGCCTCAACTACAAGAGTACATGTCAGAAATCCTTCTTAGAATATACATGGCCCTGGCCTTCTGCTCAAAGGCTTTACCATTAAAACCTTTGAAAAATTGTTAAATAAAGCCTCTAGTTTACAAGAGGAAGCTAGGATGTCATTCTTAAAAGACCAATCTGAGTCATCCAAGCCTGGAGGCCTTTAGATGTGTAAATGTCTATGGGACAAGGGAAAGCTCAAGTACAAAGAGCTTTTATCTTATGAACCACCACAGTAAGTCATCCTTAGGAATTTTCCGACTACCTCTTTCTCAGAAAGGATGAACCAGACTTATTCCTTCAAGAAAGAGGCGGTGAAGAAAATTTTTAAGAATTTGATAAAAAAGCTAGAATTTAAACTCCCTAATCCAAGAAAGCCAGAAGAAGTGGGAAAGGTAAATGATCCCAATTATTGCCCATATCATCAGATGTTGGGGCATACTATTGAGGATTGTTTTTCTTTCAAAGAGCTCGAGAAATTTCAAAAATGGATTCTATTCCAAAGAGTACTTGGTGGACCACGGACAAGGATCCATTAAGGTTATAAGTTCTTCTTCTACTTCTTCAAAAAATGAATGGGATATAGTTTTATCCCATTCCAAAGAAGTATGATGAAAAATTTAAAACTTGCTATGCAGATCGAGTCGAGAGGTGATCACCCAGTTGATCCATGAGTCTAGAATAAGTTCCACCTCACCAGCATCTCTTCAACGCACGTAAGAAAGTGTGGTGAGGGAGGGACATCTATATTCAATAATAGAATTTTGTATGATAAAGATGGAAAGTACCATATAAGCCTTTATCTTTATGTACTTATTTCAAAAGAATGAATAAAAAATCTATCTCGATGACATTTCTTACATTCTGCTATTTCAATGAAAATGAGAATGAAATATTGAAAATTTAAATATCAAAAGAAGAATCTCATGATTACTCAAGATGAAACTTACATGGAAGATTTACATGGTGATCCACTTATCATAGAAATAGAAATGTCGATCTAATTCATCAAAAAAGATGGTCAAAATGAGGAACAAGTTGATTCAAACCACGGAGATAGCTGAAATAAACCTCAAGTGGAAGAGTCTTACCACCCTTACCTCCTACTCCTCAAGAAAAGGAAAGAAAATCATGGATGAAAGCACAAGTTCATTCGTTACTTAAAGAGACATAGAGAAACAAAGGTTCCCAAAGTGGATTATAATGTTCTCTCATCTTAGGAAGCTCAGATTAAGCATTCTCTCATTCTTTCAAAAGAAATGAGAGAATCACTAGTGCATTACTTGATCCAGAGATATGCTTGACTCAACTAGCCTACTTCCTAAGAGGCTTGTTACTTTAAGGAGATCCAGAGTTACTTTCTCGATGAGGATCTTTTGGGAACCATGACCATACCATCCTCTCTATATTGTAAAATTGAAAATATAAGATTGTCAAGAGTTCTAGTAGATCTTGGTGCATGTTAACATCATGAACTCTAGAACATTAGCATTCTTAAAATTGATAAGACTTATTGATAAGATGTTGTTAAAGGGCTTTAATGAAACATGTGAAAAAGCTTTAGGCTCAATCACTCTATTATTAGAAATAGAAGGATTGAAAATTGAAGCCAAATTTCATATTATAAATTCAAAAACTTCCTTTAATGCTCTGTTAGGCAGACCTTGGATTCATGAATATAAAATGGTACCATCTTCACTCCACCAATGTATTAAATACACTAGGGATGGAGTGGAGTATGTTATAAAAGGAGATGCACAACCATTCGCTATTCATGAGATTGAGCTTTATGAAGATGCTATGTATTACATGCCTAAGAAACCTAGAGTTGATTCTATGAAATCCACCATTATTGAAGCACAAAAAAATAAAAAAAGATGAAAAGAAAGAAAAAAAAAAAAAAAAAGAAAGAAAAGAACCTCCAATAATTCATATTGATTTAGAATCCAGTTTGGATGAAGGTTCCTATCATAGAAATGCTTCAAAAAGGTTTGAGATTTCCTTAGAATCAGAAACTGATGAAGAAGAAATCAAAACATTAAAGGAAGAGTCTAACTTATCCACATATGAAAAATTAAAAAAAAATGTGGATACTTTAACTTTGACTCCTCTAAATCAAAATAAAATATCTCAATTAGAGGTCAAAGTAGCCCCTAACTTATCAGGAGAAGTGAGAAGGTCAGCAAAATTTTATTCTGTACCAGGTCCTTCAAGCTCAGAAGGAGATGTAAAGCTTGAAGAACCACCTTTCAATGAAATAATAGAACTTCCTTTTGATTGGTACTCTACTTGTGTAAAGAATTCTATGAAACATGGTTTTATTACAAATATTTGGCCTAAAGATAAAGCCCAATGCATGGAGCTTATGGAACCAAAACATAGAAATTTTCATTCCAAAGCTGGGATTGGGTTTGGTATAAATCATTTGATGATATAGAGCATTGCTTAATGATAAGCAATCATCAAATAGATCCTCTTTGAAGTCTCTTCTACTCTTCTAAGAGACTCATTGTAAAAAACTATAGAATCCAAAGATGATTCACTAATGCACCACCTGAATATGAGGAAGAAATAAAATCTACTATAGATGAATTAAAGGAGATTAACCTAGGAACTCCTGAGAACCCAAAATTGACTTTTATTAGCTCTTTGTTGGGTCCAGAAGATTCGGAAGAGTTAATCACCTTACTCTTTGAGTATAAAGATTGCTTTGCTTGGAGTTATGATGAAATGCCAGGTTTATCCCAGGATGTAGCTGTACACAAACTAGGAATTAAACCTGATGCCATCCCAGTGAAGCAGGCTTCTAGGCGAATGCGCTTAGAAGTAGAACAACAAGTAATCATTGAAATAAAGAAACTAATTGAAGCTGGCTTTATACGAGAAGAACAATACTAATTAGCAAAGATAGTTCCAAGAAAAGAAGAATGGTCAAATACGATCTTGACTTTAGAGACTTAAATAAAGCTTGTCCCAAAGATGAATTCCCTTGCCTATACCGAACTCATGGTCGATAGCTTCCTCGCATGAGATCTTTTCATTTATGGATGGATCATCGGTTATAATCAAATTAAGATGTACCTAAGAAGATGAAAACATACATTCGGACTCCAATAGGGATTTTTATTTACGGTCATGCCATTTGGCCTAAAAAATGCTGGAGCTACTTATCAATGAGCTATGACTAGAATATTCAATGACTTGATTCATAATTAAGTTGAAAGTTATATCGATGATTTAGTCATTAAAAGCAAACTAAAACAAGAACATTTTTATGATTTACGGGTCATTTTTCAACGATTACGCCACTATAACTTAAAGTTGAATCCTCTGAAGTGTGCCTTTGGAGTGACTTCAAGGAAATTCTTAGGGTTTATTGTGCAGCATCGTGGGATAGAAATTGACCCAGAAAAGATAAAAGCTATTATAGAAATGCCACCTAAAAGTCTTACAAAGATCATTCCGGAAGGCTTGCATACTTAAGAAGGTTCATATCAATTTATCTGGAAGGTGCCAACCCTTTGATTATTAAAAAAGACTCCAAATTTATTTGGGATGAAAATGTGAGGCCTTTGAAAATCTAAAGCAATATTTAATGAATCCTCTATTTTGGCTTCCCGATTCCGGAAAGCCATTAATCCTCTATACTGCTATGGAAGAATCTGGGCTTTATTACAAACAAATGAAGAAGGGAAAGAAAATGCCTCTATTATTTAAGTAGCTTATTCTAGAAAAGAATTATCCTCTATTGAGAAACATTGTTTAGCCTTAGTTTTGCCAAAATTGAGGCATTATATGCTTTCTCATAAGGTCAACCTGATTTCAAGGGTGAATCCTTTGCATCATGACCCGTCAACATCGCGGGCATCTAGCACGATGGTCAATGATTTTATTACAATTTGAGATCACCTATATTCCTCTTATGGACAAATAGTAGTAGATTTTCTAGCAACACACCTATGCTTGAAGGATCCCTTTAAATGATGATCTCCCGGATGAGATCATAACATTAGAAGGTAAAACCAATACCACAGGAATTATATTTTGATCATCATCAAGAAAAAGAGTCATTCATCTACCCGGAAGGCGTGAATTAGTCTTTATAACCCTTAGAAAGGGGAATGATGAGATATTCATATCATTTGAGCCTTGTACAAACAATGAAGCTGAATATGAAGCTCTTATTGTTTAGAGTTGGCGATCCTTATGGAAATTAAAATATAAAATTTGGGGGATTCCCAACCAGTTATAAACCAAGTAAGAATCTATAAGGTTTTGAATCCAAAACTCTTCAATTATTATAAATATACAATGAAATTACTTGAAAAGATTCCATATATATCATTGCATAGAATATCTCATCAAGAGAATACAATCAGATGCTTTGGCTAAAAAAATTAGCTAAAGAAATCATATGCCTAGAAAAGAATCAATTTATAGAAGTTCAAAATCAACAGGTATTGTCTCTATAGATTTAGACTACATTAATAGCAAGAAGAAATTCAAAGGATAGCCACTCTTCAAGGTCAAATAGAATGTGATTGGAGGCAACCATTTATTGACTATTTAAGTAAAGGGAGGCAAAATAAATCTTTAGCAAATCAAATAAAGAAACGTGTTTTGTCTTATGCATTGATTAATGATGTTTTAAGGTCATTCGACCAAATGTGGCTCGTTGTTTAGACAAATTGGAAGCCCATAAGGTGAGATACACTCGATTGTGTGGAGCACACCAATCTGGACCCCAAAATGAAATTAAAATCAAAAGACTTGGCTATTACATCGATGTTAAACATGGAGGTTGCATTGTCATCAATGCCAAGTACATGGTGTGGTATTACATCAACCACCCAATGTATTACACCTTTAGTTTCCGGCCATTTGAGTTGAACACATCATAGGGCCCATTGATCCTCCTTCTTCAAAAGGACACCATTTTATTTTAGCTGCAACGGATTATTTTTCCAAATGGGCTGAAGCATTACCAAAAGAAGTTAAAGCATATCATGTGTTGAAATTCTTTCGTGAAAATGTTGTATATCGATTCGATTCCTCACATCATATCAAATGGTCCATCTTTTAAGTCCATAAAAAATAAGTCACTTTGTAAAAACATAAAATTGATTTGAGATATTCAACCATCTATTACCCTAAGGTGAATGGATTTAGGCATTTAACAAAACATTGGTAAGAATTCTAAAAAGATACTTGATGAAAACAAATGCCAATGGCATGAGTTGGTTGAAGCCTTATGGGCCTATCGGACATATAGGACACCAACTCCTACACCATATGCTTTAGTTTTGGGGCCAAAGCGGTTCTTCCATTAAGTGCATCTACCTTCATTAAGAATAGGTTAATAATATTATGATAGAACAAAATCATAAGATTCGTTTGGAAGAACTAGATAATCTTGAAGGAAAACGATTACAAGCTCAACAAACCTCAAACTGCACCAATCATATGGTTCAGCACATGATAGGTTCATCCTAGAACTTTCCAAGTTGGAGATTTGGTCTTAGTTCTTAGACCCAATCCTAGCTCATCAAGAATCGACAACAAATTCGAGCCAACATGGGAAGGACCATTTGTAGTGGAAAGAGCTTATGAAGGAGGTTCTTACCAACTTGTTAGGTGATGAACGTCCAATACCACCTATTAATGGACGTTACCTAAAGAAATATTATGTGTAACTTGTGACTTATTGCTAAATAAAAAATCAATAAAATAAAAGTTTATTTCTCTTTATTTGCTTTTGCTTCAACTTGTCTCATTTAGTAAATGTTGAAAACTCATTTGTAATGTACTTAGAAGTGAAAGCAAACCTTCCATCACCTCTTCATCAAGTGACTAATCAAGGATTAAGCCCTTGTCATATTAGTCATTCTCGATTGGAATAAGTCATTGCCCCTTTCCTCATCCATACTACCTAGGGTTGGGAGCAAGCCCTCTGGCACCTTCCTATACATGACTTGAGATGGGAGCCCCTCCTCAGGCACCTTTCTCATGTTCTTCTTGGTTTGGAGCAAGTCCTGGCACCATTCCCATAAAAAAAAATACCTCTAATTGGGAGCAAGCCCCTTCGGCACCTTCCTATACATGACTCAGATGGAACAAGCCATCAAGGCACCTTTCTCATGTTCTTCTTGGGTTTGGAGGCCCTTCATGGCACCATTCCCATAAAAAATATACTGTATCATTGGGAGCAAGCCCCATGGCACCTTCCCATACATGACTTGAGATGGGAAGCCCCCTGTGGCACCTTCATGTCCTTCCCTGTTTGGAACAAGCCCTTCTGGCACCATTCCCATGAAAAAAATACCTTTTAGGTTGGGAGCAGCCTTCATGGCACCTTTCTATACATGACTTAGATTAAGGCCCCTTGTGGCACCTTTCTGTCCTTCCGGTTTGGAGCAAGCCTCTGGCACCATTCCCATAAAAAATACCTGTGTAGGTTGAGAGCAAGCCCTTCGTGGCACCTTTCTACATGACTTGAGATGGAGCAAGCCCCCAAATTTCTCATGTCCTTCTGGTTTGAGGCCATTGCGGGCACCATTCCCATAAAATTACCCTGTAGGCTAGAGCAAGCCCTTCAAGGCACCTTTCCTATACATGACTTGAGATGGGAGTAAGCCCTTTGTGGCACCTTTCATGTCCTGGTTTGGAGCAAGCCCCGGGCACCATTCCCATTAAAAACTATTGTTAGTAAGCCCTTCGTGGCACCTTTCTTCATACATGACTTGAGATAACAAGCCCCTCATGCCTTTCATGTCTTTGGTTTATAGCCCTTTACCATTCCAAATGAAAATACTTTGTTTGGAGTAAGCCCTTCATCTAAGTCATTCCTACCTTCATGTACATGATTGGAACAAGCCATCAAGGCCCCTTTCATGCTACATGAAGTTAGATTGGATTAAGTCTTTATGACCCCTTTCTAATAAAGATATAAGTCCCCATTTCTTTCTAATCATATAGAATAAGTCCCTAGTTGGCATCCTATTCAAACTTCTAAAGAATGGAATCAAGCCATTAAAGGCCCCATTTCTTTAAAACTATTTAAATAGGATCAAGTCCATGTGACCCCTGTTAGTAGTCAAAGTGTGGAGTAGGATCAAGCATTTCAAGCCTCTTCTCCCCAAAGATAGCTTTTGAGGTTTGGATCAAGTCTTTAAAGGCCCCTCTCCTCTTAGCTAACTAGGATGGATCACGCCTTAACGGCCCCATCTTATTAGCTAATCACATGAATCACCACTACTCTCAAGAAAAAGTAAGTCCCCTAAAGGCATTTTTCTTGAGCATAATGATTAGATGAAGACCAATCTTCTACTCTAATAGCATTCTTCTTCATCCTAGAACTTAATGAAAGTTAAGTTTCTAAGAATGAATCACACTCAATCAAAATCAAAATAAATCCAAATCAAAAACTAAAATCATGAATTGGAACCCCAAGCTTATACTTGTATGTTGATCAATTGTCAATATTCAATATGTATTCTAGTTAATCCACTACACATATTGGGGTCCATTTGTTGACCTCATTTTTGGATGAGGTTAATTTAGCATGCTTAGGACACTATGCCTAGTGACCTAGATAATTCACCTTGGGTTGGATCTAACCTATTCATCTTAGGTAGGATCAACTCAAGCATCCAAATTCAAAATCAACTAATCAACTTAATAATCAATAATCATCAATCCAAAATGATTAAAAGTCAAACCTAAAGTCAACCCTAGTTAACCTAGAATTGACTTAAGTGGGCCCACTTGGTCAAAAAGTCAACCCACTAAAATTTGACTAAATAAAATCACCAAAAAATATTTATAAAAATTAAATAAATAGTTTTAATCATAATAATAAATAAATTTGAGTTCTTTAAGGCTTAGATTAAGTAAATTAAATTCCTTAAAATAAAATAACTTAAATAAGCCACATTGAACTCAAATTGAAGAAAAATCAAAATAACATCAAACTAAATCATATGGGAATGATAATAGGACATAACCTAACTCCCTATTGGGTGTGGTTAGGTCAAATGGGTCATTTGACCCATACGAAAATAAGCTTGACTCAACTTAACCCAATTTAAGTGAGTTAAACAAAACATAAAAGCATGAAAATTCAAAACCATCTTAACCAATGAATGTGCATAAGAGATTAATCATCTTAAACACCATTAATAAGTTAATTAATCTCTTTAATTAATAAATCAAATAACAAAATAATAAAAAATAATAAAAAAAAGGATAAAGAGAGGAAAATTCCTTTGTCCTCATCCCACATCACCTACCCCAAGACAAAAAAAGCCATCTCTTCAGAGGTGTCTGGTTTCAACTAAAGCAGGTAATCAAGCATAAAAAAAGGCCAATCATGGAGAGAAGATAAGAAAAAAAAAGAGCATGCCATGAAGAAAATAACATATACACACTCTCTCAAGGCAAGAAAAGCTCATACACCATCCCACACCAAACCAAGCAAAACGAAACCTCCCTTTCCTCCAATTCTCAACCAAGGAACCATCAAAAAAATTTGGATCCAAAGCTTGGGCTAGTGATCAAACCAAGGAATTCTCTCAATTCCTTTGAGAAGTATTTCCCTTGAAGAATCAAAGCTATTTCAATTGATTCCAGCCTTTGAGATCCACTAAATCAAGGTACCATTAATGATCCCCCCTTTTCTTAAAAGCTTTCGCCTTGGTTTCCCACAAAGCTTATTCTAGTGAGATCTTAAGGATTGAAAGAGGATCTTTCAACGATCATGTAGCACTTGAATCATCCAATTTGGTTAAGTATATCAAAAGCTACAACCAAATACCATCCCGCCTCCCGTAGGGTTTGAGGGAGATGAAATGACCGCCCGCTTTTTTAAAAGAAACGGTCTAGATCTAGGCTGATTTGATTAAATCCCTTTAGAATGCGGAATGATCGGACATCTGATCGGGATCGGTCTCATCCCCATGATCAACCCGCGACATCGCTTAATCCAGAATTGGATCACGGACCATCTTTGATCGACGATGCATCTAATTCCACTCATTTTTAGTTAAAACGCGTGAGACCCGTTACTCAAAACTGTTAAAAATCATTGGTTAACGGTTTAATTAATTAAAAAAAAATTAGAAAATTTCCAAAAATTCTAACAAATCAAGGAAAAATAAAAAAAAATATAAATAAAAGCTCTATGGATTCATCTAGATTAGAGGAATCCATAGAAATTAAAATCCCCAAATTTTATTGGGTTATTTTTCCTTAATTTAGGTTTAATTTAAAAATATTAAACCTTAATTACTCTTAAATTAATAATCTAATTAATTTGAAACTTTGGTGAAATAAAATTAAGATTAAAACATACCTTAGGTAAATTTTTGGGGATTCAATTCTTTGAAATAAAATGAAATTAAAATTTTATGTGAGTTAACCCTTAAATTAAATAAATTAATTACTCTTTAATAAAATAATTATAAATTTTTAATTTAATAATCTCAAATCAAAATAATGAACATCAAAATAATAATTGAACTTAATTAAACTAATATAAACCTAATATGAACTTAATTAACTTAATTTGATAATTAAAAGAATTAAATAATTCAATTAAATTACTTGAACTTAATTAAATCATAATAAATTAATTAACCAAAAAATTATAAAATAAACCCTCATTGAAAGGTATTTTAGTGAATAATTATAAAAAATAAAATCTTAAGTAATATTAATAAATTAATCTTAATATAGGTTTTAATGAAATAATTAAAACCTTAATTACACCCTAATTACATCTTTAATTAAACCAAAACTTTAGGAACATAAAATTGGCATGTAACCCCACTTGTCATAATTATCTGAAACCAAATTGTCCTATAAATTTAGAATTCTTGAATTTCCAAATCTCTAGGTCAATATGAACTAAATAATAATTAAGAATAATCATTAATTCATTGGATTAACAACCAAATTGAACTAAACTGAAATAAACATCATAAATACTTAAGGTAATTCATCAAAACTTCCCAAGTCAAAGAATCTAATCAAATAACAAAGTTTTAAGAAAATTAATGCTTAATGAAATTCAAATATAATTGAACAACTTAAGTTAAACTTAATAAAATAACTTATCTTTAATGAATTTAAAATAATAAACTTAAAACCTAGGTTAATAAAATGATCAAGTAATTAACCTAAGTACTTTAGGTTAAGAATAATCTATGAACAAACCTAAGACATGAATTCATATTAATGGACTTAAAACTTAAGTTTACAAATTCATAATTTATTATCTTAAGTTAAATTGAATAAAATCAAACAAAAATTAAACTCTTTAAAGTAACATGAGCCAAATCAAATGAAATCCATATAAATTAATTTAAAATGAAATAAATTAAACAAATTAAATTAATTCAAACAAATGAAATAACATAAATCAAATTCAAACATAATTAAAATCAAAAGGATTAATTAAAATACTTAAGGATTTTATTAGCCTTTTGGAAACTTCATTAGGATTTAGGATGTTGAATGGAAAGAGCTCCATCCAAAAAATGGAATCATTCCATTCTTCATTCTTGAAAACCTATACAACTTTAACTAAATAAAATGAACATAAAATAAGAATTAAATCATTAAGTCATTTGAATTGAAACCAACCAATGGTATAAATTAAACCAATTCAAACTTCAAACTTCAAACTTAAACTTAAAGGCCTAGCAAAGACTCACCACACATACTCCACTTCTACACACACTAGATTTCTGGATCACGGATCTACAGATCGCTCGTGATTTTCCTTTAATCTCCTGTGATATGTTATGATGTGCTTCACATATGTGGTGTATTGCTTTAGACTGGATGCCTAAGCTTGTTTGTTCGTTAGATTGGATGTTAGGGCATTCTTTCTAGATTTAACATTATTTTTTACAGGGGACTGTGTTAAAGGGATCACTGTATAAAATAAATCATAAAATTATCGTTTGCTTGCAGGTGCTAAAAAATCACTTAACATAGTCCATATGTGCTTGGCAAGCAACTAATGCTAAGCCCATATGTTTGGAAAATATAAACTTTTGTGTGTGTGTATTTCCTAACATCTGTTTTGCAGGGCTTAGGATTTTCTTTAAATTTTAAATGTAAATTTGAGCTTAGAATTAGGTTAGGATCTATGGGGTCTAGGATTAGCAGAGTCAACCCAACCGGGAGATGGGTGGTCCCCTGGAGCATGGATGTCCTCAAGAAGGAGACTTTCCTGGAAAGAAGACCCATAGATCTAAACTTGTAGTTTTAGGGTTGTATAAGGGTAACTCGCCATTTTCTTCCGGGTGTATAGCAATGCAGATTGGCCTTTTGCTTATATAATTTAATTTGGCTTGATTTATTTTAGGTGCACAATAGAAACAACATGCTTTTCTTAGGTTTATTTCTATGCTATATTTGTGCTGTGATGTATGCCTGGACGTAGGCTCATAGGATAAACTAAATTTTCTACCCAACTAAATCAACTAAAATATAAAAATAAATACAACTCATAATATTCACATAAAAGCCTAGAATTAAAACAAGATAAAATATGTAGCAACCCTTAATGGATGTCATGCATAATCATATTGTTTCACTCTTGATTAATGAAGGAATTCCATCTTTACCTAGCTTGACCTTTGAGATCCTATGATGGAAGTACACCTTCTTCTATTTTGATTTGGCCCATAATCTTTTCTAATGCATTATTGCATAAATTTCATCCTTATGGCCTAAATGAATCGTGAGTTAAAAATTATTAAAATAAAAAAAATGTGCATTAGTTATATACATCTCTATATTCTGCATGATCTTAGGGATTAGGGAGTAAGTCTAGGTTCATAGATTTCTTTCCTAAAATTGCAACAGACCATCTTGCATTCATATGACTTACTCATGATTTTAAAATGTGCTTAGGTGGTGTTAGGCAGCCTTCTCTCAGGCGGGTAAGAGTCAAGGATAGGTTAGTTTCTTCAAGTGAAGAGAACGACCAATGATTCCCAAAAATAAAACTAGGTCGAGCATCTGACATGTGTCAGAAGCACCTGTAGACTAGGTTCTGAAGCATCCTTCTTGGAATAAGTCTTCAACCCTAGGCATTTAGTTTGTCGCTAGAATCTAAGTCCTAGATTTCTAAGAAAATGACAACTTGAAATTTAAAATTAAATCCCAAATTTAAGCCTAATCATAGGATAGATGAAATGTCTAGCATCCCAGATCAATAGGCATTTCCTACTCTTTCCATTTGACTCTTAAAATAACTCTCTCCAATTTGGACCCTCCCAATTGAATTTCCAAAATCAATTCCTTTGAAAGCTACCTTAGTAGTCTTTAGGAATAACCACTATTTTTTAATCGAGAGTATTCTTAAAGAGACACTTCCTAAGATGTAATTAACTATAGAGGCTTGCCTTTATAGGGAACCAGGATAAATTGACCTCTTACTTTTCATGTAGTTCAAGGGAAAATACTTTGGTACACAAAGACCCATTAGCCTTAGAGTCTTTTATTAAAATGATTGAATCCATTATAGGAAAGCATGTTTATCTTTCAAGATAATATGAGTATTCCTTAATGTCATATTTGATCATCTAAATAAAATATTCTTAAACTCTATGTGGTGTCATTTCTTTTCTCCATTCAGAGAGAAAAATAAAACCAACAATCAATTCAATAAGTACCCCCTAAGATCTGCATGCTGTCCCACATCCCAAAAATAAACACCACAATCTAATTGTCTAAAAATTAAATAAAAATATCAAGCACATGTGGGAATGGGTTAGGAACAGCAAACTCATCTCACCTTTTCAAAATTAAATCAAACTTCAAACTAAACAAAAATCTGTTCGAAATTCACTTTGATTTATTCTAAATTTTCTTATTCTATAAGAATGTCTTTAGGATTTAAGTAATGTGAGTTTGTTTACATGCTTTCATTACTTGAATCTTTTCCCAACATGTTAAGTTGTATCCCATATGATTTCATGTACTCATAATTTCATGTTTCAAATTTTAAAATGAAATTGTTTCTTTATATAAAATGTGCATGGCTAAAAGTAAAATATGAGTGGCTATTATCACTACTAAATCTAAATTATTTTCAAAACATATTAATTAATTACTAAATCTGAAAGTGTGCTACTCATATTTTAATTATGAGTTTGCATGTGATAGATTATAAAGGTATGTTTAACATAGGTTTTCTTTCTTCCTTATGTTAGTATAGTTTTGAATAGGAGTTGGTAAGGTGTAGGGTTCATTTGGAAAGAACCCAACACTTACTTAATTCCATACCCTATTCATCCCTATGCTATCACCTAAGAAGGCTGGCCTATACTTGCATACATAAATTGCATAAACAAAAATGAATCCATTAAACAATTTTTGCATTCTTCTTTTTCATTTCATTTCTTTTATACATATGTTTGTATTTAAAGAAAGTGGTATATTCTTCTAGACAACCCTGAGTTTGCCAGGCTTTAAGTAGCCCTAAGTAGGTCAAACCGTTAACAATGGTCACTTTATGTCTTTCTTACCTTCATATGTGTATGTGAAATTTTGGATAAGGAGAACCTTTTCTACTTAAGAAAAATCATGTATATTCAACTTCTAAATTTTCTTAAATGGATTACTTAACATGCAGAAAGTATAATACTCTCATTTGCATATATAGATATGCTTAGGGTCCATCCATATGCATGTTATATATGTAAGGGAAAGAAATGAAGTAATGTGTGTTATGTGAATTTTGATTCATTTTATTTAATCTTAAAATGCCTTTCTTTTTGAATAGGTTTGTTTAGAGTTTATCTAAAATTAGGATTAATTAAAAGATCTAATCAAAATATTCACCTAAATGAAACTAAAATGTGAACCTACTTTAGAAATTACTTAGATTACGGAAGGAAAGAGAAGTTTCCAAATCCAAAATTCAAAAAAAAAAAAAAATCTTCAAAACACATTTTGGAATTCCATACCCAAATTTGTTAAGTGAAGTCTCCAAATCCAAAATCTAAAAAATTTTAAACAACTTTTTGAAATCCCATTTAGCATACCCAAATTTTCTAGTGAAGTTTCCAAATCAAACTTCAAAATTTTGACACACACCATTTGAGTTTCATTTAGCATACCTAAATTTGTTAAGTGAAATTCCATTTCACAAAACCAAGTAGGATTTCATCTTTAGCATACCAAATTTGCTAAAGTTAAATCTCCACTTTCAAAACATCAAAACAAAAAAATGAAACACTAAGGATTTTCTTAGCATACCTAAATTTGCTAAAGATCACCCATTTCAAAATCAAAATATTCCAAACAAATGAAACACTCAGATTTTCTTAGCATACCCAAATTTGCTAGAATCCTATTTTCAAAAAATCAAACAAAATAGACATGGATTCTTCACTAAATACCTAAATTTGCTAAGTAAGAATTCTAAAATTTTCAAAAAAATCAAAATAAATAAAATTCACAAAAAAAACAATCATTCAAACACTTCTTAACATATCTAAATTTGCTAAGTGAATGAAATTTCAAATCAATCAAACAAAAACAAAACCATTTGACTCTTACTTACATACCCAAATTTTTTTAAAGTGAAGGGTCCACAAACAAAAATTCAAAATTCAAAATAAACATGAACCTTTGAAGCGACCTTCTTAAAAAAATTTTGAATCCATATTTCAACATACCAAATTTGTTGAAGATGAATTCATATTCAAATTCATCTTTCAATCAATCTTCAAATCCATTTGAACCCTTAACACTTCCAAGTTGTTGGATGTGGGTTCAAATTTTCAAGATTAAAAAAAAAAAATATGGAGACAAAAAATACAAGTTGGCCCATTGCATTCTTTAGTTGTAGTGTAATTCAATGTTTTACTAATAGAAATGTATTCTCAAAATTTATCTTCACCTTTCCCCAATGGATCTAGCTCTAAATTAGACTAACTTTTCTAGACCATATTGATCCACTTTAGAGGATTTGAGGGGCGATCTCACTTGTGAGGCATTCATCACCCATCAACGAAGGTGGTAAAGCTCATCAGTGAACATTGGATGTATCCTCCTGAAGCTATGTTAGAATAAGATTATCTTAGTTCAGTTGGTTCTCATCCCAGTTGCTTATGTTGCCCTTGCTAGTATACCATATGTACCCCAAAGGGTAAGGCTATTTCAATGCTTTCCTTTTGACATTTGAGTATGGGTCTTGTTGTTACCCATCATAAGAATAAGAACATTATAATTAAGCAGTTCTATATGAGAGAATGGTTTATTTCACTTCTAGAGTATGAAAAACCAATTTCATCTCTCAATCGATAGAGAGGATGCTAGGATCCGTTTATCACCTCCTCTAATAGTGCTCTGATAGTTTCATTATGCACGATTTGTTTATGTTAGGTTCATACAAATGCTTAGAGTGATTGACCTTCGTTATAGTAGGGAGGCTTCATAGAGGGTGCATGAGGCCCACACCCACATTACTAGAAAGAGCGGCAGGTTATTCAGTTTGTGATATCTTGGACCCAAGACTCTACCTTTGAGCAAGGTAGCAGCATAGGAAAGTAGTGGAAAGTACCTTCATACATGAAAAATATCTAAAATCCTGGTTGTTCAGTGAAGGAAGCTTTTGCTCAAGCAGGATTATCAATTATAGACCCTACCACGAGAATTGATGCTATCAATATCCCAAGGGTTTCATGTCCTTCGTTCAAAAGCACATGGTAATGGAAAGCAACATCTAGCACATTTGAGCAAATTGTTGCAATGAAAGTGACATCGATGCTTTTACTCAGACTCTTTGTTGTCCTTTGGTTGCTTTTGATTGGTATCAACTACCCAATTGAAAGAAATTTGCTAAAATTCTTTATCAAGAGGTTTATTGGAGCTCAAAGAGTTCTTGTAGGTGATCTTGTAGAACAATAGTACCTCGGAGTTATTGATTATATTCTCATTATGGTATGAAGTGTGAAGTAGCTATTTGAGTAGCATCATTGAGATTCTCTTCAAGAATATCCATATCACCTTCATGCTTAAGAAATTATCGACATTTGATAAGTTCAACAAGGTGGCTAGTCTACAAGGAGAGACCAAATAGTTGCATTTTCAAGATCAGTTGCCCAAGAAAAAGCCCCAAAAAGTTTATGAGAAGAAACCTGGTGTAGTAGCAATGGTTGACAAGGGGAAGTAGCCATACATTAGAGATCACGACTCAACAACCTCCTCCCCATCAAGGTAGCCATATTGACTGACACCTCCACACCAAACACTCAAGAGCGGCATGCATACCCACCAGGTAGCTATGGACCACTTATAAATAAGTTAAACAAACCTTATTCTTTAAAGGTAATTAGGAAAATCTTTAAGAATCTCCTAAAGAAACGATTTCTACTCAAGAGATAAAGTTAGCAAAAGTCACAATCAAACTTTTCCCTACCACCATATGCTTTTTGGATTGCTTCACATTTATAAATGACTTGAACATTTCCTTGTTGTAGTTATCCCAATACCTTATGGAACAACCTCCATTCATTAGGGTAATCTTTAGATACATAGATCTACCAAAATTAAAGAAGGTTGGGATATCTCTTTATCTCTAGAAGGTAGATTAAAGCTTTTTCATGAGTTGACTCAACCTCTCAAGGAAGGTTTGCAAGTTAGTGCCAACTCTAAGAAAGGACTTACAACAATATGTGCCGGAAGCCTTTAGCATGACAGACATTATCACCTCCACTTAAGATATAAGTTTTCTTCCACTTCTTCTTCTTATTTCTTCTAAAATTAAAACTCTTGTATTGTGAGATAAGGGCACCAAATCCTTACTCCACTCACTCTACTTGACTTATACTTTATATCTCCAAATAATTCTAAGAAATTGAAGAATAAAGCTAGCTTGAATTATATCTGCCTTACTGTTTGTCTTCTTATTCCTAACCATAACTCTTCAAGTATAAATAACTATAATAATTGATCTTTCTCGATTCAAAGTTGGACTTTCCAACTCAACACTATGGGTTCACCTCTTGAGATTAGAATCATCTTAGTCCCAAGAAGCTTGAGCTCGTAACCTTCCTCCACTTTGTCTCAAGAGACCACCAAGTCAATCTCATAGTGGTTCTACCTGTGCAACACCTCAAGGAAACAAGTCATTGGGCATCGAAGCCCTTTCACAAGATGCTCCACCCTTGGATATGCTTATGGAAACAAGGTGGATTACAATGTCCTTTCTCATCCAGAAAGTTTTCATAGCTAAGCATATATGCCCTTGTCTTATCCAAGAGATGAGGAATCACTAATCAAGGCTCTCCTTGATCGAGATATGCTTAGCTTATCATAAAAACACACTATACAAAAGAAACCCAAGATTACCTTCATAGATGAAGACCTTCTTCCAGGACTTAAACAAGTCCCTACATCACATGATATGACGTTGAGACTCACCAGGGTTCTCGTACAAGTGCATCGGTGAACATTATGAGTCTAAAACCCTTGTTGAAGATTGACATCTCACTCCAAGGAGATTAGATGATGTTGAGAGGATTCAATGATCAAGGTGAGTCTTTGTTCTATAGTGTTACTTTGGAGATTGGTGACTGGAAGATTGAAGCCAAGTTCTACATCATTGATTCAAATACTTCATTCACTACTTTGCTAGAAAGGCCTTAGATACATCAGAATAAGATCATTTCATCCTCCCTTCATTAGTGCATCAAATTCAAAAAAGATAGAATTAAATATTGGGTCAACACTGATGAAAAACTATTTTCAGTTAGAGATGTTGAGATATGTGACCTACTATCTTCCTCAACACACCCTTTCTGTTTGGAAAAATTCAAATGCAAAACAAAAGTAAAAGAAAATCAAATAAAAGATAAAATAAAATAAAAATTAAAATTGAAATCCAAGTCCATAATAAAGGGGAAATGAGAAAGAAATAGAACCGCATCTCACATTCCACCGTCATTCTATTTTATGGGCGTGTGGGTCAAATCTCAACCTCCACCAGTGAGATGAGGTAAAATAGAGAGTTCGGTGGAGATCCCCACTTGGCCTTGAAGAGGTTGTGTTCCAGTTCACAAGAGTACCCTTACTATTCACATTGACTTGGAATTCAGCTCAGGAAGTCTAATGTGATTGTGTATCAAATAATCTCATGGGTCCCTGAGGTGACTTTGTTCAGAGATGAATCATGAAAGCAAAGCATTGAATATAGTTTATGTAGAAATATTTGTGATGGTTAAGCTCTAACCTCTTACATCTCAAAAGTTGAAGGTTTAGTAGTTAAGAAAGTCCTAAGTCTTCCGGTGACATGAAGTAGAAGAGGTTCTTTTTGGGTTCATCCTAGTCAAGTGGATGGACTTGAAAAGGATACTTTAAAGAATTAAAGGAATTACCCGATTTTTTTACTCACCTTGTTCGTCGTATCAAAGGTTTGGTTCCTCTTGATCCAAGCATAGGTGAGTAGTGAAAAATTATGGAATAACTTTGGCGAAGCACAATCGAAAGTAGGACTAGGTTTTACGGTGGGTCATGATGATGATATTCTGTTTTGGTTGTTACCATTTGAGTCATAGGTTCTTCTCATCAATAACTTTATGAAAATGTGTCTTTAAAACCTCAGATGATCAATGATCTTCAAGTCAAGGATGTACCTCTAGAATTTGAAGAAGAAATCCATTCAAATGACAAGAAATCAACCTCGAAAATCCTCACCGATGTACATCATTATTGTTGAAAGAAAGCAATGACTTAGTTAGGATATTGATTGAGTTTAAAGACGGCTTCACATGGAGTTATGAAGAAATGCTGATTATCTTCTAATGTTGCGTCCATAAGCTAGCAAAAAGACCCCCACATTACCCAGCAAGCTCTAGGCGTATTAGAAATTGAACAATAGGTCATTTAAAGTTAAAACGATGTCTTTGGTTTTATCATGGAAGAAAAATATTCTATCGTTATGTCATCCCGTTAAGAAGAAGAATGAATTCATGCGTCAATTTTAGGGACTTAAATAAGGTATGTCTGGGATGAGTTTCCTTCCTATACTAATTAATGGTGGACATTGCCTCATCTCATGTAGTCTTCTTGGATGGATCATCACTAACCAAATCAAGATGTCTCCTTAAGATGAAAGAAACACTACTTTTCGTACCTCGAACAAAATCTTCTATTATAAGATCATGTCTTTCGCCAAATTCTAGTGTTACATAACCATGACTCATCTTCAATGAACTCATCCATCATCCTTGAGTATTACATTGATGATCTCGTAGTCAAATGTAAAGAAAAGAAAGACCACCTCTTTGACTTGAGAGTAGTTTTGAATGGTTAAGACAATATACAAAATCCCAGTGTGCATTTGGGTAAATAAGAAATTTCTTGTTTGTTGTTTAAATCGAGGAATAGAAATAGATCTTGAAAAGATCAAAGCTATCTTAAATACCACCTTATAAGAGTTTAACTCAACCAGTCCTTTCAAGGATGGTATCTAAGATGCTTTATCCTATCAGGGAGATGCAAGCTTTTCTTAGAACTTTTCAAAATGGATGCTAACGTTAAGTTCAGTGGGATGACAAGTGCCGTAATGCATTCAAAGATATCAAGCAAGCTTGGTGAAGCTAGTTCTAGCCCCTATTGCAGCCACTCATCCTTTACACTGCTGCATTGGATGACTCACTCGAAGCTCTATTGGCCCAAGCTAATGATGAAGGAAAGGAGAGTGCACTCTACTATCTCAGCTATCGTCGATCCCTCACAAAACTATCCACATATTGAGAAACAGCTTTGATCTCCCAAAGCTACAACATTATATACTTTCTCATAAGGTGAACTTGATCTCTAGGATGAATCCACTGTAGTATCTCATGGCATGCCAACGCTATCTGGACGTTTAGCTCATTAGTCCATGATACTCTCGCAGTTCAATATCACTTTCATACCCCTTGGTACGGTTAAAGGTCAGGAACTAACATTTTTCTTAGCAGCACACCCACTTTCTGTTGATTCTTCGCTTAGTGACGATATCCTCGATAAACAATTCATGAACTTAGGGGAGGCCAGCAATCACCAATGGGAGATGTATTTTTATGGTGCAGCTTTTTTTCTTAAAGGTGAAGCACCACGATCTATTCTCCTAGGTAAGGTAGGGGTAGGAATAGTTCTACTAACTCCAAACCACGATGTGATGAGATTCTCATACTATCTTTCCAACCCCTGCACCAACAACGAGGCTGAGTATGAGGCTTTGATTATCGATCTGGAGTTAATCATCACTATCAGCGTCAAAAGCATCAATATCTTTGGGGATTCTCAATTGGTTATCAACCAGATCGTCGAGTCCTATAAGGTTCTTAAACCCAAGCTTCGTCACTACCATGAGTACACCATGAAGCTATTGGCCCAGATTCCCAAAGTTACCATCTACAAGGTTCCTCGAGCGGCGATGTGAGATGCTTTGGACAAACTTGCCAAAGAATTAGCATGTCTGAAAGATGAGTCCATTATAATAAGGGTCCAAAATAGACAAGTCATGTCCTTTATTGATGTTGAACTCATCGAGAGACTTTCTCTTGAAGGGGAGGTTGTCAATGCCAAAAAGGATGAGAAGCTGGATTATTGGCAACCATTCATAAATTATTTGAACACCGACAAACTACTTCAAGAGAAATCACAAGCCCATGAGGTGAAACAGAGAGCTCTCTTTTATGCTTCATTGATGGCCACCTGCCAAGTCCTTTGACCAATTATGGTTATGTTGTTTGGACAAACACGAAGCCCGGTATTATGGCGAGGTACATGCGTGTCTATCAGCTTATCGATGCGTCAAGATGAAGATGAAGATCAAGAGACTAGGATACTCTTCTATGAGTTAAGATTGCATGGATTTAGTTAGAAGATGCCATCCATGTTAGGTACACGGTGTGGTCCTCTACCAACCACCCAACATTCTACACCCTACATTAGCCTCATCATCATTTGAGTGTTGGGGTACTGACATTATGGGTCCGATCGATTCTCCATCTTCTAAGGGTCAGTTCATTCTAATGCCAACTACTTTTCCAAGTGGGGAAGACATCCTACAGAGGTCATAGCTTCGATGTGCTTGATTTTGAGGAACCATATGGTATATATGGTCATTGAAACTTACCTACCCTTATCTTGAACCACTCCTCACTTTCATTCCTTCAAGTCAAACTCCAAATCAATTCTAATGGATTTTGTCCAAATCAAAATCTATGATTGAAGCCCATGATCAAAATCCATCAAAAATTCCCAAGTCCAAATTTTGCCTAAGACCTTAATCCTTCCCTTAAGGACTTAACCAAAATCTTGATTCAAGCCAATTCAAACATTTGAAATTTTCCCATGATCCATTTATATTCTCATTTATATTCACATATATAAATGAAATATAAATTCAAACTCATCAAATCAAATTCAAAATCAATTCATGAAATTTTCTTAAGTCCTTTTAATTTTCTATTTATGGACTTAGCCAAAATCAAACCTAAATCATGATCAAACCTAGTCAAACCCTTGGGATTTTCTCAAATCTTATTATATTTTCATATATAAATTAAATAGAAATATAAATCAATCAAATCAAAAGCAAAAATTAAATTTCAAATTTAAAATCCTTGAAATTCTCTTAAATCCTTTAAATTTCCTTTAGTAGATTTAACCCAAATCATGATCAAACTTATTCAAATTCATGGAATTTTCTCAAAACTTATTTATATTCTCATATATAAATGAAATATAAATATAAATCAATCAAATCAAAGGAAAAAAAAATAAATTTTGAATTAAAAATTCTTTTAAATCCTTTAAATCCCCTTTTAATGGATTTAGCTTAAATCATGATTAAACCACTTAAAATC
>CM038218.1:81617051-81773425 GCA_021442155.1 Cymbidium sinense | reverse complement strand
GGAAGTGGTGGTTAGCTGCTTTGGAGAGCTCTTGGGGGCTGAATAGAGGTAGAAGGAAGAGGGGTGAAGTCTCATTTCCCCCTCTTTTATAATGGCAAAAAATCCACCCTTTTTTGAATTTTTTGGCTCCAAAGTATTCATCTAGCTTGGGGTGATTGGGATGGATGATGGATTGATTGAGGACTTTAGATTTTGCTCCAAAGTCTTCATATGATCAACTCTATTCAATGTAAATGTTGGGAGGAGTTAAGTGCATGTGATGGAGGAGAATTAAATGAGGTTGGGTGGAATCCTATGTGAGGAGGATCCATGAGATTTAATTTGGTTGATTAATTTTGGGCTGATCCCAAATGGGTTTGGGTGGGTTTGATCACAATGGTTCATGACTTGGTTTCAAGAGATTTGATCTAATTTGGGTAATATAGGTTACATTGGGTCATATCGGGTTATATTGACCAATTGATCAAATTGAGTTAAACCAGGATTGTGTTAGGTTTAAATGATAATTTGAAGAGTTTTGGTATGATTAATTTGATTTAATTTAGCTTAGAATTGATTTTGACTCATTTGGAATCAAATGGGTCAAATGGGTCAAGTTGACCAATTTGACCAAAATTGGCCAAATTAGCTTAGGTTATGAGTTGATTCATTGTTCAATTGGTTAATTGAAGATGAATATGGTCTTTGATTTGAATCAATGTAGATTTAATTTGGATTTATGCCAAATTGACCCATTAGGCCTATTTGGGCTTAATGGCTCAATTGGGCTTGATTGATCAAATTGGGTTTAATTATGGCTTTGGTCAAGTTTAATAATCAATTTAGAATGAACTTGAGTCGTTTGTTGCAATCAATTTGGGTTAGATTATGATTTGACCTAATTTGGTCTTTTAGGCCAATTTGAGTCAACTTGGATCAAATGACCAACTGGGCTTAGTTTGGCTCAATTGGTAGTCAAGTCATATTTAAATATTGATTTTGGGTTGATTCAAATCATTAGTTTCAATCAATTTGATGTAGGATGAGTTTTGGCTAGTTTTGGTTCATTTGGGCTAAAGGTTGATTTGGTCAAATGACTAAGTTGACTTGGTTTGACCCAATTGATTGCAATTGATCATCCTAGGTGATCAACAATCATGATGGAAGGTTTTAGTGAGCTTGGTTCAATCCAATTTGGGTTAGATTGGAAGTTGGCTCAAATGGGTCCTTTAGGTCACTTTGGGTCAAGTGGACCTATGTGGCTCAATTGGTTTGGTTTTGGTTTGATTTGAGTTTAGTTGAACTTATATATGAACCCTGTATTGAAATATAAATTCAACGGTAATCAATTTGGAGTCCAATAGGTTTTGACTCAATTGAAAATTTTAAGTCAAAGAAAGGGATTGGCTTGACTTGGGTTGACTTGAATTTGGTTTGATGATTATAAGTTTTATTTATATCTGGATATATGATCGAATGAATGATTGATTAGAGAAAAAATTCATTAGTTTTGACTTGATCTGGATATAGTTTGGCTAAGTCCAAAGAATTGGCTTAAATGGCTTAGATTGAGTTTGGATTTGATTTTTGATATAATTTTGGTCATTTGAATTTGAATTTCATTTATATTTGTGAATATAAATGAAGAAATAATTAATTTATAAAGAAGTCAATTGATTTTGATTTGATCTAAAGGGAGTTTTGGCTAAGCTTATGAATGTGGTTCATATGACTTAGGAAGGGTCTTAAGATTTGAATTTGATTTTGGGTTTCAATCATTTGAAGTTAAATTTGAAATTAGATTTGGAATTTGAATTTGAATTTGAGATTTGGTTTGAGAATTGAATCTGTTTGATTTGAGAAAGTGTATATATAGATTGGGTTTAGGCAATAGAATGGTAATTTTCTTAAGCCCTAAGGCATAACCTAATCTTATGATTAATACTTTCTAAGTCTCTAGCTTAGGTTAAGTATTCACCTAATCACTCGAAGTGTCTTATGACTAAGGAGTTCTTAGTGCCTAGAAGATTCCTAAGCCTAAGAGGATGGGGTTGAGAGTTCACTCCAAAAATAAGGTCAACACTCCCTGAGAGTAATAATGCACAAAAAAATATCATCGATGAGACTAACCAGTGTAAAAACATTCCACATTCCAACATTTGAATGCAATCAGATTTTACAGCTTTTATTTTCTTTCCAAGTTGATTTTCAACTTCAGCCTTAAAATTTTTGAATACGTCCAGTGATTGTGACTTCTAAATCAAGTATAAGTACATATGAGAATAATCATCTATGAAAGTAATGAAATATTATTAGCTATTCCAAGTAGTGTAGGAATGAACCACAAATATCGATGAATTAATTCCAAGATGTTTAAACTCCTATTAGCACCAACTTTCTCGATATTTATTTGTTTTCCCTTCTATACATAGTTTATTATCGAAAATTGAGAATCAAGAATTTCTTGACTAAGTCTTTCAATTCTATATTTAAAAATATCCTAAAAGCTTGTGCCATAACATAGATGAATTCTCATTCATTAAATTTTGCTTTGTACTAAAACTACTTGCATGCGATGTTTTCATTAACTTGTGCGTAAATGTCTAATTTATATAGATTATTAACCAAAGAACTAGTACAAATAATATTTGAATACTAAAAGAGACTAAATTTTTTATTTCTAAATGAATAAGAATAATCGATTTGTCCAAACAAGAAATAGAAATTAAATTTCATCTAAACCTATATATAAAAAAGTCTCATGTAAATTTAAAATACAGATTCTAGATGTAATATATATAAGCATATTACTTCAGAGCTTTATTGTCATTTCACTCATAGATGAATCTTTTAGTAGTTGACATTTATCTTCTTAGACAACCCCATAGTCATGCTTATATGAGTAGTTGCACCTGTATCTATCCACCAAGTGTGATTTGGTACTAAGGATAAATTAACTTCAAAACAAATAAAGTTGAGAAGTTTACGAGCTAATTTGCATACTTGAGATAATTCTTCTTCACATGACCAGCCTTTTTGTAAAAGAAAAAAGTAACAAAATTATTTTGTTTCTGTTGCACCTTATGCTATGAAGTCCCTTTGTCTTCAGCTCCTTTATTTTTATAAGTCCTTTTTCTTTTAGTAACAATGTTGCGAGAGGAAGTAGCTAAGTCAGGGCTTTCTATTTTGTCATATTTTAATCTCTCTTCCTCTTGCACACATTGAGCAATGAGCTCATTAAGAGTCCATTTTTTCTTTTGAGTATTATAACTTATCTTAAAAGGATTAAATTGTGCAGAGAGAGATCAAAATTAAGTGCACAAGAATGTCATCAGACATCTCTAATTTTAGTGCTCTCAATCTAGTGACAAAATTAGACATCTCTATAATGTACTCCTTTATGTTTCCATTGCATTTATACTGCATTAAAATGAGTTTACTAAGAATAGTACGCGCTTCAACCTTTTTAGAACTAATGAAACGATATACTATTTGGCTTATAAACTTTTAGCATTGATATGACACTAAAAATTTAATCGAAGCACAAATCTTGATGTCAAAAGCAATGATCCTAAGTGAAACTAGTCCAAATTAAGCACTTAAAACATCATTGAAAATTTTGTGATATCAGTTAAATCCCTAAATAGTTCCTAAATATGGACTATTTATGATCAAATTGAGTGTCTTGATGAGCCAGATCTAATAAGCCCAAGATCTTTTTATTCTGACTTCATTTGAGCATTCAAATACTTAAAATACATCAGATGATCTAGGGAATTATTTTGAGCCATCTGATGGAGTGGTTTGGATTTTGCATGTATTTATAGAAATGTCATCCCTCTAATCTATAAATAGCCCCTCATTCTTCACATGAGGGGAGCCCAAGCTAAAGTGAAAATAGAGCTCTAAAGCTAGAAAATCCTCTAAGCATAATCGTGCCACTTCGGCCGGTCGTGGCGCTACAACCATCCGTCACCGGTCCTCATCATCGTCAACCACCATTGTCGGTCATCACGGTACCACCATCGCCCCGCTGCCCACCGCGTCGTCATGCGTTAACTTCGTTGCTGTCTCCCTGCCTACCGCCAGAAATCGCCATTACCACCATCGATCATCATCATCGCATACATCATGAGGTCGCGCATTCTGCTGATACCGTCACCATCATCGAACATCGCCGCAGCTACCATCAATCATTGTCATTATCGACCAGCGTAGTGTCACCTCCGCCCATCATTCGCCATCTCTGCCGGTTATCACCACCACCGACCGTCACCATCGGCCGCTGACTGCCATTGTTTACCATCATCAACTGCCACCAACGGTATAACTTCAGTATATTTGTTGATTCACAGGATTCCCATTATCGCCTTCATCTAATTATGTAATCCGTTATTAGAAAAACTTAAATTTTGTACCAAATAGATACATAGTGGAAGATTTTACTAGGTTAGTGATTTTTCTCCCTATTTAGGGTTTTCACATAAAAATCTTGAGTTTTCTTGTTCATTTTTCAAATATATGTGTGTGTGCTAGATTTCACAATGATGCTAAGGCATAAACTTTTATTCTACCGCAATTAATTTTCTAGCACGCAACAGTTTGGCGCCGTCTATGGGAACCAAATCCCATAATTGCAATCTTTTACACACGCATTGCCACAATACTGCAACAAGCAGCTCTAACTCCGTCACTCTCAAAATCAATCCTTGAATCAAGGATGCCAAGCTTCTACCTCACTTCTCCCTGATAAGCATGACCCTATCGGTGAAGGCGCAACAGGAATCTCTCTAGAAGATCGTGTACGTCGAATGGAAGAGTCTTAAAATGAGATAATCTAACTTTTACGAGAAACATGGAAACCACTACTATAGTAAACACATCTCCCCTAAGATCGATGGTTAGAGGGAGGTCAAATAGGACCTCCTCCTGTAAGTTCCTCCTTCCGGACCATAATGTTGACCGCTTTATTTTCTACTCCATCACTTGCACCGATTGCTATTCCACCAATTATTATCGGTAGCACGCGTTCTCATCGTTGAATTCACTGTCATGTTGTAATTACAATGCTTAGTGAAGAATTTCACTTTAAAGATGAAAATCATCCTTCTTCTTATCGAGGCTATCAAGAGTCTTCACCTTTGATTGAAGCTATTGTTCAACATCCTATTCCAGTATGGTTTAAGCTTCCAAGCATCGACTCTTATGATGGGAAAACTAACTCATATGAACACATCATACAAGACCATCATGCATATCCAATGAACTCGACACCGCTTGTCGTCTTTTCGATCACTCTCAAGGGTCAGGCTCGCACTTGGTTCCACTCCCTTCCAAAGGGATCCATCCATACCTTTGATGAACTCACCAAAATTTTTATAGAACAGTTCATTACAAATTGAAGGATCATTAAAGATTCCTTCATCTCTCAGGCATTCGTCAAAATGAGGGTGAATCACTTAAAAGGTACTTTCAGAGGTTTTCCTTAGAGGCTCGTCGCATACCTAGCGTAGACCCTGAATTATTAAGAGGAGTTTTCCTTAGAGGACTCTGTCTTGGGCCTTTTTACTCATTATTAATGCGAGATATGGTTCACACTCATATCGACTTGGTTCATCGTGTGGAAGCACAAATTTTTGCTAATGAGGCTATTAATGTCCATCGTAAATAATTTGAACAATCCACCGTAAGAGTGTCCAGGGAACATAGATCACCCATCAAAGAAGCAACAAGGCATTCGTGATCTCCTCTATGGCCCTCACGCCAACATGAACCACTACCTGAGACGAAGGAACCTTCGTGGATGGACCCCATCCTTTTTTATAAGGGACCCTTCTTGAAGACCCAACTACTACAACTCATCTCAAGGCAAGCTACAAACTTTATTATTAGGTAAACTATACAAATAAATTTTTTTTGGGCAATACCTTAAATGCCTCTCATCATCAGCGGATTATTAAGTGCAAATGAACCGAAGCGTTCAACAAGCTACCATTCTGGCTCGATTAGAGCTGGTTATGTTCATTCATTTAACTAATTGAACGAGCTTGAACACTTTTGTAAATACTCGATTGCTAAATGAAAAAGCTTGAACAAGTTATTGTTCACTTCATTTATGTTCATGAACAGTATCATTTAAAGCTCACAAACAAGCTCATTAAGGAGCTCGATAATGGCTCGATTAAGGCTTGTTCATAAACGATACTGTATAAGATTATTAATGATACTATATAAGGCTCGATTAAGGCTAGATTAAGGCTTGATAATGGCTCAATTAAGGCTTGATTAAGGATCATTTATTTCATTAAATGAGCTGCTTATTAACATGCTCGATAAGCCTAATCTAAACCAAGCTGTGAATAAGCTCGAGCCGAACTCAACATGATGTTTTAAATGAGCTTGAACACCATCCTAAAAGCTCGAATCAAGCTCGGAAGATCGCTCAATAATGATAAACAAGCTTAAACTTGAATAAGCTTCTGCTTGACTTGGCTCGGTTCGTTTGCAGCCCTACCGATTATGCATCAAGAGAGGTTCACTCTGGGATATGTGGAGAACACCTAGGAGGAAGGGCGTTAGCCCTTAAAATTATAAGAGGGTTCTATTGGCCTATGATGAAGTAAGGCGCTTTGGATTTCACAAAAAAATATCTGAGTTGTCAATTGCACTCTAACCTCTCTCATACACCACATATAGAGCTCTCATCCCTTCAAAGCCCGTGGCTTTTTTCTTAATGGGGAATTGATATCATGGGACTTTTTCTAATAGCGTCAGGGCAACAAAAGTTTATCATTTTAGATTGACTACTTCACTAAATGGGTGGAGGTGAACCACTAGCTAAAACCATGGAGGCAACGCTAAATAATTTATTTGAAAAATATAATTTGTCAATTGATTCAGATCATCACCGACAATGAAACTCAATTCTTGGAAAGTCTTTACATCTTTTGTAAAGATCTTCACATTTCGCATACTATAGCTCATTCTCAAACTAATGGACAGACTAAAGCTACCAACAAGACTATCCTCAAAGGGTTAAAAATGCATCTCAAGAAGGTTGGGGGCAATGGGTTGAGGAGCTCTCTAATGTTCTTTGGACTTACCTCACTACATCGTGAACTCCGACTGGTGAGACACCATATAATTTATGTTTCGGCATAGAAGCTATTATACTAGTAGATATCAGGATTCTAAGTCCAAGAGTTCAACATTCAATCATAATAGTAATGAAGAAAAACTCTGACAAAACTTGGACCTAGTCCCCGAAACTCGTGACATAGCCCTACTTCAGACTGTTTCCTATCACCAAATGGTAGCTCATCACTTCAATAGAAGAGTGAAACCCCATCCCATCTCTGTCGGTGACTTGGTCCTGTGAAGTCTTGAAGCTGCGGACAAAGACCCTTAACACAATAAGCTCTCACCTCTTTGGGATGACCCTTATATGGTTACAACTATGGTCAAGCCAGGAATATTTAAGCTCAACGATCAGAGGGAAAAACCTTATCTCTAACTTGAAACACAGAGAATATCTAGAAGTATTATCAGTAATTCCTACTGCATAATTATTATAACTTTTATTTTGTCTCGTTTGTCATTTCCTCTTCAACTCATATCTTTGTTAAAATTATCTTATGATTGTATCACCAACCTTATCAAAGTAATGAGTTTATGGCATTTTTCAACCTTGTTGCATATAAACAATCTCATTCATTTAATCCTCCCACTTGAGGAATGCATAACTCACGTTGTGTCGGAGGGAATGATCCCAAGGGATTTGATCGAACCTCTTCCATACGTGAAGTCAAGTAACACTTTGGTAATTAGATAGGTCAAAAGTCCTTGATGGACATTCAACAAACTCTTCCATACATGTAAGAAGTCAAGTAACACTTTGACTAATACTTAGGATAGGTCAAAAAGTCATTGGTGGACATTCTATGGCCTCTTCCATACATGTAAGACATCAAATAATATTTTGACTAATACCTAGGATAGGCCAAAAAGTCCTTGGTGGACTTCATACGATCTCTTCCGTACAGGTTAACATCATCGCAAAATATTCTGACCAAACACTCGGATATGTGAAAACAAAATAAGAGAAAATCACCCAAAAAAATTTACTAATATCATGATAGCTCTAACATGATGATATAAGAATGAATCAAAATTCTTGATATAAAAAATAATATTAATAAATAACAATACATAGATAAAAGGAAAAGAAATACATCCTCAAGTGATACTATATGATATCAACGTCCTCCTCACCACTGGAAGATGCTCTCTTAAACTCACTCTCATCCACTTCATCTCCTGAATTTGGCAAAGGGTCTTCAGATACTTGTCTAGGAGACAGATTCTCAATACTAGCTCTGGTTTTGTGACATACTAAGTGGATTCCTTTTTGGAATCCTCAGATGAAGCCTTCTTCCAAACATTGGTGCTCCAAGTTCTTCACTTCAGCATCAAGAATATGATTACGAGTTTCTTGGACATGGTCCTCGATAGCATCGCGATAAGCTAGGGAGTTCTTGAAGTCTTCTACTGCCTTCAAGGAAATTTCATTTGCTTCTGCTTCTAACATTATAAGCTCCTTCTCAGAAAAATGATCCAGTAATACTTTCTTCTCCAATTCAAAAGGTGTCTTCTCTACTGCAAGTGCCTTGAGTCTTTTCTCTTTCTAGTGAGTCTTTGCCCTCACCTCAATCAACTCATCATGAGTGCGCTCTATCTCGAGAGAAAGAGAAGTTGGCATGTTGCTTCAGTTCTACACCCGATTGATCCTAGGCTACCACTTATTTAACCTTAGCACTCATCTTTCGCTCATACTCACCTTGCAGGTATTTTACCTTTACAAATTCAGTATTTCACTCATCTAGAGCGACACCCAAATGAGCCATCAGCCATAATGTTTAGACTACTTACAATAAAAAAATCACAAATATTACTTGAAAAAAAAGGAAAAGAAGAAACGAAAGAGAAGGAGAAGATAACATACTAATTCATCTGCTTGTTAACGTCCAGTGCATACGTGCTTTAACACCTCTTCAGGAATATGCAGCTTCGAGAAATGAATCTCCCCATTATGAGTTAAGATAGCTAAACTCTCAGAGGCCAAATGGGGGCGAAAATCTTCTCCGTAAATATTTGACATAGTTACTTCGGCTCATGTCTTCTTTTTCTTTAAAGAACAAACATTGCTATCACCATGATTTAGTAACGGGATTCTTGAAAGAATCCTATGAATATAAGGAGTTATTTCATCACCTTTACTTGATCTCTTCAGTGAAAGAGCATGAGATCTCCTTACCTGAATGGAAATGCCAACCTCGAATATTCTATCTTCAATTATATATTTATCAATGTGACGTAACTCATGCTACAAGCTTCCTACATCATGAATATTAAGAGTCGTTAGATTTCATTCTCTTAATCAATAATAGATGGAAAGTCATTCAATCTTTCCCATCTCTGGAGGTCCACCCATTTTTCACAAAAAAGAACCTATTAGACCAATTTTTAGATGGATCTCATGCTGAAAATTTTATCTAATTTTTTATAGCTCGATAAAAAACACGTCTCTGAGCTTCACATGTGAATCTACACATTCGACATAAATATTTGACATTTAAAGTCGCACCACACTCTTTAAAGAAGACAGTCAAACCAATGATGATCACTAAAGATCGAAATAAAAATTGTGATAAAACTATGCCGCATACTTTGAAGATCTCAATTAATTCGAGAGAATCGTCCGCATGAAGAATCATCTCAAAAATAGTAAAATATCTTGGATGAGGAGAATGTGCTCGATCAAACTTTTGGCAACAAATACTCATTGGGAAATAAAATTTCCGTGGAGCATCATTAAACTATCGGGTGACATATATGATATGATATATATCGAGTTATCACGTTATTGATTTTCTTTTGGTCATCATCCTGTGAAAATACATAATAAATAAAAAAGAGGAAAGAAAGACAAAGGTCTGAGAATTGTGTGAAGCAACTCACTCACTCTAATACTTAGGCATATCATTTCCTGACTTTGTTGCTCACGGATAGCTTTGGATAAATTTTTTTGCCTACGATCTGATGAAAAATATACGCATACATATGACATCAAAAAAGAAAAAAAAGTTATTTCTCTCTAATGATACTCTGAAATTACCTGTTAGACTTTTTGAATTTTTTGAGGGATGGTTCCTAATTGATGCTTCCCCTCTATCTTGGCAGTTGTCAACTGCTGAACCTTCTATTGTAGTTTCAAAAAAAATTCAATTTCCAATAAGAAGAAGTAGAAAATAGGGGCCTTGATCGCCTTCAAACCTGGTCGGTCCAACGAGGATAGATGACGCCTCTCGAGAGAATATGAGCCATGGTATGAACTACTTGATCCTCAAACCGGTCGGTCCGATGAGGACAGTTGACGCTTATCTCGAGGGAAAATTGGAGCCTCGCCGTATGAACTATGGGTCTTTATCGCCTCCAAACCCGGTCAGTCCGACGATGATAGTTGACACCTCTCTTGAGGGAAACCAGAGCCTCTCCGTATAATCTACGGGTTTTGATCGCCTCCGAACCCGGTCGGTCCAACGAGGACAGTTGACGTATCCCTCGAGGGAAAATCAGAGCTTCACCGTATGATCTACGGGTCTTGTTCACCTCCAAACCCAGTTGGTCTGACGAGGATAGTTGATGTCTCTCTCGAGGGAAAAATGGAGCCTCGTCGTATGAACTACGGACATTGATTTCCAACCGTTCAATGAGGGGCAGAACACCTCTCTTGAGGAAAATCAGACCCGATTATGAACTACGACTTTGATCTCAAAGTCGATTGAGAGAAAGTTGGCCTCTCGAGGGAAAGCGGAGCCTCAAGGATGAGTTGGGTCTTGATCAATCAAATGAACTTCTCTTAAGAAAAGGTTAAACTTGACAAAAAAAAAGTTTTTTTTTATCCTAGCCCTTGAACTTCTGCTAGATGATTTCTCATCCAATTTAGAAGAACACTAGAGTATATGGGAGTTGTGTCTCCTTACTTGACCCTAGGGAGTTTTATAGACCACTATAGGGTAAAAGGAAAAAATAAAAAAATAAAATAAAAAAATTAAAAAATGCTCATCGGCGCATTTTCGCTGAAACCATACCAGTGCAGCGTTGCCCTGCCCGCGCCATGCCTCAGGCGCATGGCCGTAAATGCGGTGAGCGTAACCCTAGAGCACTGCACCACTTTCGTGATTATAATCTTGTGCACCATGAAAATCTATTCTCTCAAACTATATGATTAATGAACCCGCAAATTTTATTAAAGAATTTATTATTTTCAATTATTTGGCATATATTTTTGGATGATAGAGATAATGTCATCCAAAAATAGGGGGCAACTGATATGACACTAAAATTTCACTAATAAGCATATATCTTTTATGTCAAAATAATTTGATCCTAAGTCGAAACTAGTCAAGATTAAGCACTTAAAATATCATTAGAAAAGGGTATAAATTCATAAATAGTTTCTAAATATGGAGTTTATGATCAAATCGAGCGTCTTGATGGCCGGGAATCTAAGATCTAATTACATCATTTGAGCATTCAAATACATAAAATACATCAGATGATCAAGATAATTATTTTGAGCCATTCGATGGAGTGCTTTGGATTTTACATATATTTACAAAAATGTCATCCCTCGAATCTATAAATAGCCCCTCATTCTTCACATGAGGGGAGCCCAAGCTAAAGACAAGAGAGAGCTCTAAAGCTTGAAAATCCTCCGCATAATCATATCACCCACTTCGATTCGCCCACCGGCTGCCACCATACCACCGCGTCACACCGCCGGTCCTCGTCGTTGTCAATCGCCGTCACGGTCATCGCCGACCATGCGTCGTACCATCGCCGCACCGGTCACCACTAACCATGTTGCTGTCGTGCTGCTGACCCTTAATCATCGGTCGTCATTGGTCATCACCACCATCGGGTCATCGCGACCACCGTCGCGTCCGCCCGTTGACCATGCGTGGCGCGTCAACCGTCATCGATCATCGTCGTCATCGACCATACATTTACCCAGCCTCACCATTGGTTATCTGCGGTCGATCATTCGGTACGGCCGACTTTGTTCATCATTGTCACCATACTATTATGCCGTTCTTGCGTAATTGTTGTTACGATTACATTCCCTTATCAGTCATTTCTGTAATCCGTGAGAAAACTTAACTTTGTTTCAAACAGGATATATAGTGGGAGACTTTTTTTGGTTAGTGTAATTTTTCCCCTTCTTGATGGTTTTCCGTAAAATCATGGAGTTTTCTTGTTCATTCTTCAAATATATGTGTGTGTCCTGGATTTTACAATAAAATTTAAAGTAAATTTTATTCTATTGGTTTTAGCATCAACAAACATATTCCTCTTGGGCATTACCTCTTATGGTTTTGGAATGGAATACTTCATGATCATAAGATTCATACGATTAACACTTTCACTTTTCAAAATTAGTCTTTGTTAAAGTAAGGCGAAGACGTTTAGTTTGGATCGCGTGATCCAAGATCCATTCAAGAATAATAGTGATATGTTCTTTCCATTTCTTAAAGTTGAGCGTTGAAATATTATTATTAAATATAGAAAGCGTTAACCGAATAGAATAAAAAATACTCTTAACAACATTAATTTCTTTTCGTATATAATGCACATAAAATATCAACAAAATATATACGAAATGAAATGTTGATAAGATGAGCGTATATAAGATCAAACATTGATTTAGTGTAAGAAATAATAATTTGTAAATGGCTTAAAATTACAATCAACAAATATTGATAATAAATTCGAATAATATATGTTTATCTTTGGATCGACATATTATATGCATGATTAATATAAATTTATCACATATTTGTGTCTACACAAAATCTGGCCAAAAAATAATCTTCCTTCAGACCAATTATTTTTCGTTTAGATTTAAATATAATCCTTATGTGATATTTATATATTTTAAAAATAAATAAATTGATATGATAGAGGATACTTTAGTGACATAATATTTCAATTTAAATTAATTTTGAAATAATAAACATAAACTATATTATTCTTGCAATTACTTCAATTGATATAAACATGAAATATTTAAATAAAAATAATAATATAAATTTTAATTTAAAATATTTATATATAAATATTTAATAATATATAATAAATGTTTCTGAACTCATACACTTTTATAAATGATAAACAGTGTAATTATTATATTTACTTAACCATTATTCCGTTTGGAATTAATTGCTTTATAGCTGAGCTGTAGGTGAAGTGAATCTACAACAAAACATTTCTACAACAAAATGTTTCTAATAATGCGACAATAAAATATGAAACGACAATAAGTTTTTTTTTTCTTAAAAATGAAATGTTTATAATTGTTTAATATAGAGCGAAACGTTAACAGCAAAATGAAACGTTTATAATATGAAACGACATTTCAGATTATTATTATTTTTTTGTTAAAAAGAATATGAAAATTCTTGGAATTACGTTTGTTAGGAATTGATTCATTCATTTAATTAATTCCAAACAAAATTTCTAATATAAGGACAAACTTAATTCATCTTACGGAAAAATCACATATTAATATAAGATAAATTTTTTAAAATAAATATGTTTAAAAATATAATTAGCTATTTAAGTATTAAAAAAATTAACAGTCGACTGACGCTCCGGTCAACTGGTCTAAAAAAATCTAATTTTTCTGCGGAGGACGGCGGACTAGCCAAAATAAATAAATAAAAAAAAAAAAAAAATCTAATTTTACAATTTTGCTGCGAAGAGATATATTTATTTTTATATAAAAAAAGATAAATTTTATTTCTTAAATTTAATAATCTTTTTATATAAAATTAAAAAAATTATAATATTTATGTAAATTTGAAATTTAAAATTTAAATATATAAAATATAAGAATGATAAAATAAAATTTATCTTTTTTATATAAAACAAATATAAAATTTAAATATTTATTGTCCTCTGCAGTAAAATTGAAAAATTAAAATTTTTTTTAAATTTTTTTTTTATTTTAGACTAGTATGCCTCGCAGCAAAATTAGTTTTTTTTTTATAATATAAATTTAACTTCAATAATATATATATATATATATATATATATATATATATATATATATATATATATATATATATATATATATATATATATATATATATATATATATATATAGTTAAATATTTTATATAATATTGAATCTAAATTTTATTATAAATTAATTATACATTTTAAATCTATCTTATCCTAAGAGAGAACTCCATTCTTATATTTTTTATATATTTAAATTTAAAATTTTATATTTATAAGAATATTATAAATTTTTTAAATTTTATTTAAAAATATTATTAAATTTTAAAATAAAATTTATCTTTTTATATAAAAATAAAGATATTTCAAATATAAAATTTAGATATTTATCACATTCTGCAGTAAAATTGTAAAATTAAATTTTTTATTTTATTTTTTTTATTTTATGCCAGTCCCCCATACGCAGCAAAATTAGTTTTTTTTTTTAATTTTTAGCCAGTCCGCCCTCCGCAGCAGAATTAGCTTTTTTTTATAAGCATAAATTTAACTTAAATGTATGTAATATAAATTTATACATATATGTATAAAAAAATATATATTTTTTAAAGTAAATATTTTATATAATATTAAAACTAAATTTTATTATAAATTTATTATACATTTTACAGAGAATTTTATTCTTATATTTTTATATATTTAAATTTAATATTCTATATTTACATAAATATTATAAAATTTTTTAATTTTATATAAAAAAATTATTAAATTTTAAAAATAAAATTTATCTTTTTTTTTATATATAAAAATAAATATATCCCCCTAATGCAAATTTGTAAAATTAGATTTTTTATTTTTATTTTTTTTTTATTTTGTCAGTCCTTTCAAAAAATTAGATATTTTTTTTTTAATGTCGCCTTTAATCACTAGCTGTCGTACATCTGATCTGGATAAAGCGGCTATCTTTTAAATATTTATTTTAATGTCTACCACTAATTATGTTTTAAACATGTTTATTTTAAAATTTTATCTTAATATAATCAACTCGAATTCTTTATTTTCTCAAATAATGATAATAATTCACACTACTTATCTTTGATATGGCTTTTTTATAATCTACAAACTCAGTGAAATTTTTTTTATTATTATTATTTAAAAAATAATCAAAATAAAACACATTTGAATCAAAATCATCTGACTAAATATGAATTTTATTTTATTTTAAATTAAGATAATGGCGAGAATAAATATATTGATCACATAAAATTGAAATTGTGATCAAAGTATAAAACAAATTTAACTATATTATTTTACTCAAAAATCAATAATAAAAAAAAGTCATCTAAAGTATATCAATACTTATGCATAATATTATTATTTGAAAAATTTGAATCATATACTTTGATCTAAAATTTTCAAATAATCAATATAAAATATTAGGAGAAAAAGTCATTTCTGACGATTGATATGATAGCGCTCGATACCATTTGTTGAAATATATAAAGATTAAAATAAATTTATTGAATCTTTATCATCGTAGATTTGTCAGCGTTGAATCATGGAAAAAGGTAATGAGGGATTTTGGCCTTCCACTCTAGTATTCTTAGAGAGAGAGAGAGAGAGAGAGAGAGAGAGAGAACATTCTTTTAAGATGAGATATGAGTAAAATGAGCTTTTAAATGAAATAGTCTTATTTATCTTGAGTGCATTTCATTTTATTTCATCCAAATTAAAATAAAATAAAGTAGGGTCTCACATGATAATTCCATATAAAATTAATAAGATCTCTCAAAATTAATTAATCTTTATTTGATCATAATTAATAGGCTTAAAAAATAAGATAGTCGTAATATATAATTAAATTCATATGTCATTCAAAATTTCCAATGGCTATGCATGACAATATATATATATATATATATATATATATATATATATATATATATTAGAGTGATTCAATGATTATAATAATATTAGGAAAAAAATTGTGGTTAACTCTAGAGTAGGTTAGACAATTATGATTTCTTCTGTTTTTTTGGGAAAGTAGATCGTTAGATTTTGATGTTAAGAAAGATAGATATGACCAAAATACTTGATTAAGATGTATAAAAATTAACCTTAGTATACTTGAATTAAATAAAATTTTACACATAATATACAATGGAGGAAGGATTCATGTAATCTATTTAGTAGATAAAAGTTTGTTGTTGTTGTTATTGCTATATGTCTATAATAATTTTGAATTTTGATTGTGAGTCATTAAATCGTGATTATATTATATTTTTGAAATTGATTTTGTTTATAACAAACAATACAATGTAATTTATAATGATTAAATAACTTCGGACTTTGTATTTTCGACTTCATCTCAATTTATTCATTTTTTTATAAATCCTAAATAAGATCCTAAATCTTAAATCGTGTGGCTAATATTAATATATACACTTATATTATTTTATTTTCCAATTGTTTAAGAATTTACATTTCTGGCCTTTGTTTAATACCAATAGGCCGTATTTTAGGTAAGTAATGCCACTCAAAAAAAAATCATTGTCTGACATTTTTTCTTATTGGAATAATTAATAGTATTTAAAGCTCATGATATGAAATATTTATTCAAAAATATATATTATCTATTTTTTTTATTCTGTAAAAGACTGATACGGCAAATGGCACCAAATAAAAGAGTCAAATGGCATAATAAATAAATAAATATATATATATATATATATATAATATGTATATAATATATATATATATATATTATTAATATTATTATATACAATAATATATAATTATATTATATTATATAATATTACTATATATACATACATATGTAATGTATTATTAAATACATGTATGTATATATTATATACATATTATATATATATATATATTATATGTTATGTAATAGATATATATGTACATATATATATATATATATTTGTAATATAATATATATATATGTATATTGTATGTATAATATGTAATATAAATATTAATAATATATGTATTATGTAATAAGATATATATATATATATATATATGTATATGTATATTTTATAATAATAATATTTATATATATTTATAATATATGTATATTATGTATATATATATATATATATATTGTGCATCAGAAAATTCAATTAGATAAATTTGTCATAAAAACTTTATTGTTATCATTGCTTGTCATATTTGAGAATTAATAAGAAAACTCAGAATTTTACGTGAAAAAATCTCGAGAGGAAAAATCACTGGTCCATTAAAAATCTTACTATGTATCTATTTTAGAGTACAAAATTTTCTCGATAATGGGATTATAAATTACATCTGAGAATGGCGATAATAGAATCAAGAATCAACAATTTATATAGCGTTGTTGGTAAGCTGATTCTGAGTGGTAATAATGGTGAATAGCTTGGCAGCCGAGGTGGCGATATTAGTGATAATGGCGGAGATGGACATCGAGGCGGAGGCTAGCGGCAGTAGTCGGCCAGTGGTAATGGCGGCGATGGTGAGGAGATGATGGCACGGCGATACTTTCACGGCGCGACTTGGCAGTAGTCGGCGGAGATAACGCTGATGGTTCGGCGATGATCTAATGTGGCGAAGGTGGTTGGAATACCCGGCGATAGTAGCGGTTAGTCAGCGTGGACGGCGGCGATGGAAATTGACGACGATGTGATGGCGGTGGCCGGTGGTTGGCAGCGACAAAGGTGATCGTAACCAGTGAGCGATTATGTTTGAAGAATTTTCAAGCTCTGAGCTCTCTTTTCTTTAGCTCTCCTCTGAAGAATGAGCTATTTATAGATTAGAGAGAAAGACATGCGTATCCATCAACTCCGGATGGCTCAAAATGATTCCTTGATCATCGATCTATTTTGTGTATTTGAATGCTCAAATGAAAGTCGAATCAAGAGATCTTGAGCTTGTTAAATCCGGCTACACTCGATTTGATCATAAACATTTAAGAACTATTTAGGATTTAAGATATCCTAGAGTTTCCGATGATATTTTAAGTGCTTGATATCTAGTTTCAACTTAGGATCTTGCTTTTGACATCAAGATTCATACTTTAATAATATTTTAGTGTCATATCGGTTGCTATTTTGGATGACATTATCTCAATCATCCAAAATATATATGTCAAATAATTGAAAATAGCAAATTCTTCAATAAAATTTGCGGGTTTATTAATCATACATTTTGAGAGAATAGATCTTTATAAGGGCACAATATTATGATCAAGCGGTGCGAGCAGATGTGTGCGGGTATGTTTGGCATGGTTAGTTATGGTTATGGACCCATCTACGGCCGCTGCGCTGGCTGCCGCGTGCAGTGCGATACCATGGCCAGCGCTCAAGCACCGCTGCCATGAGCAAGCGTCTGAGGCGCGAAAGCGCGTGTGAGGAGTGGCAGCTGGTGGGTCGTCATCTATTGTCAGCGAGGCGTCAGCAGCCAGCTGATCTGGTACCGCGACATCGACGCCGCCGCTCATCATGCCGATGGGCATTTTTTTCTTTTTCTCCCATTTTTTTCATTTTTTTGGGTTTTTTTTATTTATTACTTTTTTCCCTATAGGGGGTCTATAAAAACCCCCTAGGGTCAAGTGAGAAGACACAATTCCCATATGCTCTAGTGTTCATCTACATTGGATGAGAAATCATCTAGCGGAAGTTCAAGTGCTAGGGTAATTTTTTTTTTTCGGTCGACCTTCTTCTTAAGAATCATTGTCGCTTTGCTGAGCCCGTGCTCATCTGGGCTCTTTTGAAGCGTCCTTCTCGACCGGGTCGGGTCCGAAATTGATTGTCCCAAGATGGCGAAGCATTAATTAGGAACCATCCCCCTCGAAAGTGGCGGGTGAGTATCATTAGAGGAATAACTTTTGATCTCTTCTCTTTTAGTGAATCGATTTATTTATTATGGGAAGAAAATCCCGGAGACGATATATCATCTTCTCACATCAGATAATGTGTGCTCAGAAAATTTCACTTTAATGATTTGGTGGATATTATTCAAAAGTCATCCGCGTTCACCTCAGGATACTTTATTTAAGATGACATTTTGTGCGGAATTCCCTTTGGCTCAATTGATTGAGATCTTTAAAATATAGTAGCTTTGTCACAATTTTTATTTTGAGCTTTAGAGATCATCGTTGGTTTGACTGTCTTCTTTAGAGAGTGTGGTGTTACTATGAACATCAAATACTTGTGCCGAATGTGTAGATTCACATGTAATTCTCAGGGACGTGTTTCTTATCGGGCTATAAAGAATTGGATAGAATTTTTAGCACGCGATCCATCTAGAAATTGGTTTAATGGATTCTTTTTTGTGAAAAATGAGTGGGGCCTCCATAAGAGATGGGGAAGATTGAATGACCTTCCAGATCCATTGTTGATTGAAGAGAATGAAATCTTAAGAACTCTTAATATTCCTGACGTAGGAAGCTTACAACATGAGTTATGTCATATTGACAAATATATAATTGAAGATAGAATGTTCAAGGTTGACCTTTCCATCCATGCAGGGAGATCTTATGCTCTTCTACTGAAGAGATCAAGTAAAGGTGATGAAAGGTCTCCTCATATTCACAGGATACTTTCAAGAAGCCCGTTGAAATCTGGCAATGTTTCTTCTTTAAAGAAAAAAGACATGCCAAGTGACTACGTCAAATATCTCTGGAGAAGATGTTCACCCTGGCCTCACGAGTTTAGTCATCTCAACTCATAATGGGGAATTCATTTCTCAAGCATATTCCGAAGGCAGCACTTGGCGTCGAGCGAGAATTATGCGTTGTCTTCTCCTCCTCTTTTCTCATTTTCCTTCTTTCTTTGTGTAATATTTGTGATGATTTTTTTTATTGTAGCTCAAACATTAGGGGTTGATGACTCATTTAGGTGTCACTCTAGATGAGTGAAATATTGAATTTATGAAGGTAAAATATCTGCAAGGTGAGTATGAGCGAAAGATGAGTGCTAAGGCCAAAGAGGTGGTGACTCTAGAGGATCAACTAATCGGGTGTAGAACTGAGCTAGCAAACATGTCAACTTCTCTTTCTCTCCAGCATCAGGAGGTGGAGCGCCTTCATGATGAGATGATTGAGGTGAGGACAGAAACTCGACAAAAAGAGAAAAGACTAAAGGAACTTGTAGAGGAGAAGAAAGCTCTCAAACTGGAGAAGAAAGCATTACAAGATCATCTTTCTAAGAAGGAGCTTATAATGTCAGAAGCGAAAGAAAATGAAATCTCATTGAAGGTAGTGGAAGACTTTAAGAACTCCGCTTATCCTATACTCGAGGACCATGTCCAGAAGCTCGTAATCATATTCTTGATGTTGAAGTGAAGGACTTGAGCACCAATGTTTAGAGGAAGGCTTCATCCAGGATTCCTAAAAGGAATCGCTTAGTACATCAAAATTGGAGCTAGTATTGAGAATCTATCTCCCAGTATCGAAGACCCTTCACCATTTAGGAGATGAAGGGTCAGAGTGAGTTTAAGGGAGCATCTCCCAATGGTGATGAGGACGTTGATATCATGTAGTATCACTTAGGATGCATTTTTTTATCTATGTATTATTATTTATTATTATTATTTTGTATCGAATTTTGATTCTTTTTATATCATCGTCTATCAATGATATAAAATAATTTTTGGGTGATATGCTCTTGTTTTATTTTTACCTATCTGATTGGTGAATATTATTACGGATGCTATATGGAAGAGGCCATGGGAAGTCCACCAAGGACCTTTTAGTCTATCCTAGGTATTAGTCAAAACATTATTTGACATCTTACCTATATGGCAGGATGTCCACCGACCTTCACCTATCATTATTAGCCAAAACATTATTTGACATCTTACCTGTATGGAAGAGGCCGTGGGATGTCCACCAAGAATCTTTTGACCTATCCTAGGTATTAGCCAAAGTGTTACTTGACTTTTTACCTGTATGGAATAGGTCCAATCAAGTCCCCTTGGGATTGATCATGCCCTGACTGAGATACAATGTGCGTTGTGTATTTCTCAAGTGGGAGAATTAAATGAAGGAGATTATTTATATGCAACAAGCTCGAAAGAAAAAGCTATAAACTCATTACTCTGATAAGATTAATGATACAATCATAAGATGGTTTTAATATAGATATGAGTTTGAAGAAGAAATGATAAACGAGATAAAATAAAAGTTACAATAATTATGTAGTAGGAATTACTGATAATATTTTCAGAGATTCTCAGTGTTCCAAGTTTGAGGTAAAGTTTTTCCTCTCCCGAGCTTGAATGTTCGCTTGACCATAGCTATAACCACATATGGGCCATCCCAAAGAGGTGAGAGTTTATTACGTTGAGGGTCTTTGGTTGTAGCTTCGAGACTTCACAGGACCAAGCCACTGATAGATATAGGACGGGGTTTTATTCTTCTGTTGAAGTGGTGAGCTACCCTTTGGTGGTAGGAAGCGGTCAAGTAGGCCATGTCGAGTTTGAGTAGATCCCGTCGGAGTTTTTCTTCATTACTATCATGATCGAATGATTGAACTCTTAGACTTGGAATCTCGATATCTACTGTAAATACATCGAAACACAAATATGGTATCTCACCGGTCGAGTTGTTCGTGCAATAAGCCCAAAGAACATTAGAGCTCATCAACCCATTGCCCCGCCTTCTCGTGTTTTTAACCTTTAAGTATAGTGGTTGGTAGTGTCCATTAGTTTGAGGATGTATTACGGTTGATATGTGATGAAAATCTTTACAAAAGGATGTAAAGACTTTTTCAGTAAATTAGGTTTCATTATCGTGATGATCTTTGCAGGAAGACCGAATAGACACACTATATTTTTCCAAATAAATTGTTTAGCATTTGCCTCCGTAATTTTAGCGAGTGGTTCGACTTCTACCCATTTAGTGAAGTAGTCGATAGTTAAAATGATAAATTTTTGTTACCCTGATGCTATCGGAAAAGGTCCCATGATATCAATTCCCCATTGAGCAAAAGGTCACGGGCTTTGAAGGGATGAGAGCTCTGTATGCGACGTGTGAGAAAGGTTACATTGCAACTAACAACTTACACATTTTTTTGTGAACTCCAAGGCGTCTTGCTTCATCGTAGCCTAATATAACCCTTGCCTTATAATTTTAAGGGCTAGCGCCCTTCCTCTTGTGTTCTCCACATATCCCCGAGTGAACCTCTCTTAATGCGTAATCGACCTCTGATGGTGAGAGGCATTTATGGTATGGCCCAGAAAAATCTCGTTTGTATAGTTCACCTCTGATAATAATAAAGTTTGAAGCTTGCCTTTAGAGATGAGTTGCAGCAGTTGGATCTTTAGGAAGAGTCTCTTCTTGTATAAAAGATAGGATGTGGTCATCCACAAAGGTTCTTTTATCTCATTAATTGCTTGTATTACCCATGACCATTGGATACTAGGAAGGGTGGGTAGTTGCTCAAAAGCAGACTGACATTCATCAGTCCACTAAAAATTATTATTTTTATCTCCCTTTAATATTTTAAAGAAAGGAAAGTATTTATCCCAGAAAAGGGAAATAAGTAAATTTGTCTATTAAATGTTGAACTTCTTTGATATTCTTTGAGGAGTCATATCTAGGGCTTTGATTTTCTCCGGATTGGCCTTCCCAGTGAGTTACCATAAACCCAATAAATTTTTCCATGTAACCCCAAAAGCGCTTGGTGGGGTTAAGTCACATGTTATAATAGTATGTTAAAGCACATTTCTAAGTTATAAATATGTTGTGATTCTTCTAAGCTTTTTACTAACATGTCATCCACATATACCTAAGAGGTCTTTAAAAATCTTATTCATAAGTCATTGATAGGTAGCACCAGCATTTTTTAACCCAAACGGTATAACTTGGTAATAGTATAAACCTTTATTTGTTTAAAATATTGTGGCTTCTTCATCCATTTGGTCCATTTTTATTTGGTTGTAACTAGAGTAAGCATCCAAAAAATTGAGCATTTGATGTCCAGACGTATCATCGACCAATTGATCAATTCGAGGGAGAGGAAAATTATCTTTCGGGCAAGCTTTATTAAGATCAGTCTAATCAATATACATTCTCCATGATCCATTTGCTTTCTTAACCATGATAATATTTGCTAGTCATGTAGGGTAATGTACTTCTTATGAATCCAGATCTTAAGAGCTTATTAACTTCTTGTTCAATAGCTAAAGCAATCGGTGCAAAACTTCACTTCTTTTGGATGATTAGTTTGAATGTTGGATCAATTTTGGAGTGCATGCTCACATTGGGTCGACCCCATATATCGGACTCAAGAAAGATGTCTTGATTTTTCCCAAGTCTATGTATTTTTTTGTCAGAGCGAGATCCAACTTACTATTCGAGGGTTGGTCATCCGACAATGAAATGCAAGTCTTACAGTGACTCTGGGGTACTTCTTCATCTCAAAATTAAAATTTTTTGATGTTGAAGGTCACCAAAGGCGTGGTTGAGCTTGTCGAACATGATGTGCTATTTGTTGATTTCTGAACTCCAACCCCAGAAGTTGGAAATTTCAACTTAAGATGAGATCGTGACAACCAAAAATTGATTGGAGGGGCCTTCCGAAGATAGCGTTATATGCCGAATCTAACTTGACCACCATGAATTGAATTGAATGAGTCACTTGTCGAGGGAATTCTTCGAGGACAATAGGAAGGGTGATTGTCCCTTCTACTCGCATAGGGCGATTATCAAACCCATATAATGGTTCTAATGGGTTGGAGCTTTTTCCTAACCAAGCTCATGCTAAGAAATGTGGAGTAAAATAAGACATCAACAGAACTCTCGTTATCAATCAAAATTCTTTTAACATTATAGCATGGGTCACTGATCCCTACGTTGATGACAAATGAATCTTGATGAGGAACTTGGACTCCTTCTAAGTCCGAGTCATTAAAAGTGGTGACATGATCAATATGAGATTTCTTTAACTCGGTTCTTGAGGTGTGAGGACTTGATTATATAGTAGTGGTCCTCTGCGTTGTTTCCCAAACTATTTGATGATTATTTTGTTATTTCGTGATGTCTGGTTGCGCTTGGAGTTGGAGTTATGTTTGGATTCAATTAATTCTTCACAAATTGGCGTAGATATCCTTGTTGAATGAGCCTCTCAATTTCTTCTTTGAGTTGTTTGCATTTAGTAGTATATTTGGAAGATGGAAGTGCTATTGCTAATTTTTGAATTTGGTTTTGTGGATGTGACCACTTGATGGTTTCTTCATCTAGAATGGCCATCAGGATGTTAACACGAGATGTGTTCAGTGGTGTGTATTCTTTTTGTTGTTCACATAAAGTGAGTGGGTGGAGGAGATCACACTTGTTGCTCTTTTGATAGGATTGTTGATTCCTGGGGTGCTCTTACATTTTTCTGTGGATTGTTCAAATTATTTACGATGGGCATTAATAGCCTCATTGGCAGAAATTTGTGCTTCCACACGATGAACCAAGTCGGCATATGGGTGTATCTCATATTAGTTATGAGTAAAAGGCCCGAGCCCTCAGGAAAACTCCTCTTAATAGTTTTAGAGTCTCCAGTATTTGGCGAGTTTCTAAGGAGAACCTTTGAATTATTCCTTAAGTGATTCACCCTCATTTTGACGAATGCCTGAGAGATGAGAGGAATCTTTAATGATCCTCGGTTTGCAATGAAATGTATACTAAAATCTTGGCGAGTTCATCAAAGGTATGGATGGATCCCCTTGGAAGGGAGTAGAACCAAGTGTGAGCTTGATGAGTAGCAGAAAGACGACAAGTGTGTTAGAGCTCATTGGATATGCATGATGGTCCCGATGATGTGTTCATATGGGTCAATTACCCCATCATAAGAGTCGATGCTAAGCTTGAACTCTACGAATGGGATGTTGAAGAATAGCCTCGTCGGTGAAGACTCGATAGCCGGCGAGAGAAGATGATTTTCATCTTTATAATGGAATTCTCAAGCGTTGTAATTACGCATTATAATGATGTGGAGTCAATAGGGGCGAAACGTGCCTACCAAACAATTGGTGGATTAGCGTTGATTGGTGGAAGTGATGGATGAGTAGAACAGTAGTGTCGAGGCTGAATCGATGGAGGAACTTCAATTTGATGGCGAGAAGGCCCCGTATTAGCATTTGGACCTCCCCTGGCTAACGATCGATCTTGGGGGAGATGTATTTGTCGCGATAATGGTTGTCGTGTTCCTCATAAAAGTCGGATTATCTCATTTTGAGACTCTTCCATTCGGCACACACGATCTTCTAGAGATTCCTGCACCTTCTTGGTCATGCTATCGTGGGGAAGTGAGGCATCCTTGGTTCAAAGATTGGTTTGAGAGTGACAAGAGTTAAGCGGGGAGGCTCAGATTGTTATTAGTATAATGCGGTGTTCTTAAATTGAGAGTCTATTCCCAGACGGCCATTGCGTCTAGAAAATACGGTAGAATAAAAAGTTATGTAATTAAGACACACAGCTTTAGAATTAATAAAAAACTCTAGAAAAGAGGAAAAACTACGGGCTAGCGTAAAATCTTCCTATGTATTTGTTTTAGTACAAAATATTCCGATAATGGGATTATAGAATGATATCGAGGAGGACGAATCCAAAAATCAGCAACAACTATATAGCCATGGTTAGGTTGTAATAGTTCTTGTAGTAATAATGTGAGAAGCGGCGAAACGGCAATCGGCATGGTGATACGGCAGAGATATGGGTGGCGATGGACCGGCAACGATAAACGGTGGCGGTGGGCATGGCGGTACCGGCATGATGACGGCATGATGGTCAGCAGAGTAATGAGATGACCGGCGATATTGACGGCGATGACCAGAGTACGACCCAGTGGTTGACCAGACGGCGAGAGCGGTGGTGATGATGCCGGCGATGGAGATTAACGGCGAAGGCTCAATGATGGCGTGGCACCAGCCTGTTAACGCCAACGAGGTGATCGGGACCGTCGAGTGGTAATTATGCTTGGAGGATTTTCAAGCTTTAGAGTCTCTCTTCTCTTTAGCCCCTCATATGAAGAATGATTATTTATAGATTAGAGAGAATGCATTTTCATAAATACATGCAAAATCCAAACCACTTCATCGGATGACTCAAAATGATTCCCTTGATCATCTAATGTATTTTGTGTATTTGAATGCTCAAATGAAGTCAAAATCAAGAGATCAGCTTGTGAAATCACCAAGACTTCAATTTGATCATAAACATTCCATATTTAAAACTATTTAGGATTTAACCGATATCCTAGAGTTTCCAATAATATTTTAATTGCGATCTCATTAGTTTGACTTAGGATCATCTTTGCTCAAGATTAATATTGGTAATATTTTTTAGTGTCTATATATATATATATATATATATATATATATATATATATTGAAAGTTAAATTTCTTTAGGAAAAAATAGAGGTTCATCATTAAAGAGAATTATGGGCAGGCATGCTAATTTGTAATGAACATTTTATTCAAAGAGCTCTTTATGATCCCTTCTACATAATATTTTATGAAAAAATGAGCTAGAATTTCCTAACTAATATTCACTCTTAATTATATTTTAAAATAAATGTAATATGAGTTAATTTATTATTTATTATTATATATTAAATATGTATTATATATTTCTGAAAATAAATTTAAAATTATTTTAAATTATTCTCATTGAAATTTGACAAGAAAATCAATACACCATCCTAAACTTACAAATTTTTCTCTTTTTTTTTTCCATTATAACGTATTTCAATACAAATCAAAACGCCTGGAATATTTACCAAAAAAATCCTTAAGTTTATTAGAGTTAGACATCCAAGAACAAGAACACTAAGATACTGCTAGAACAAAAAACAGGTGAAAGAAGAATTATTCTTAAATAGTGAATACGCACAATTAAAACTCCACACAGTTTTCTAAAGCTTATGGTTGACTTAGGTCAATCCTTCCAAGCCCGTTATGTTTTAATACTAATGATTTAATTTAAATCGAAAGAAAAATATTAAATAAATAAAATTATTTAAATGAGGCTATGGGAGGACGGCTACAGGAGAAATCTTAAATAATGAGATATGACCTGGCTGATGACAATGGAAGAGCATTCAAGAGAATGACATTTGTCAAAGCCATGTGAAAGAGCTATAGCGCATCCATCCATGGCCCCCCCATAGTATTGCGTTAAATAAAAGATTCTTCGTATTTTAATTACAATGCTTAGCGTTTAATTAGTTTAATCGCTATTCTATGATCATATTTAATATTATTTTATTAATGTCGGGGATAATCAAGTCGAGACAAAGCAGGCCCAAAAAAAAAAGACGAGGTTAATGAGATCACGGCAGAGTTTTAATTTTTGTGATGAAGAGCGTTGTGAAGGGTTTTAAAAAATTTGCAGAATTTTAGCCTAATTTAAAGTTTTAATTTTCAACAAAAAATCTTGAATTCAATATATATATATATATATATATATATATATATATATATATATATATATATATATATATATATTATAACTTTATATAAGAAATTGTACTCGGATCGGAGTATTCTTAAAAGATATTAATAAAAGTGTGTCGTTTAATTAATTGATTTTTTCTGCAGATATTCTACACCTGAAAGCGTTATATAAATTTCGAAATCATGACCCAACTTCAACCAGCACACCATAAATAAAACCAAACACTTCACCCCGATTCAACACTCAAGAAGACAAATATGACCATTGCACTCGTGAGCACAAAAAAAAAGAATCATTCATGTGGGGGACATCCTTTTCGAAGGAATACGGAATACCGTCGCCAGCGATGGGCGTCAAGTTTCCGTTGATAGAGGCGACCGTACCTGGTTCCTTACCTACCGGATAAGGTCAACATGTGATCTCATCAAAGAAGAAGGGCATCTTCTTCCTCGATCAGTACCTGCCCCGATGCCTTTGAATTCTCAAAAAGCATTCAAGAATCATCATGGCATCAAGTCCTATTTTTAGAGTCTGATCTCACATGGGCGTGATTGGAACCCGCCAATCCGTTTGACATTGGACCGGTTTGAGCTTTACAACATTAATAAACTAGATTGTTTTGTATGCGTAAGTGAGGAATGAGGCATTCACTTTCCTAAAAAATTCATATATCCGTAACACTTCCAGCAGAAGATAATTCACTCGCCACAAAATGGAAGGGCAGCGAGAACAAAGAGCTCACCTTGGCGTGTTGCAATGTAGCGGTTGATAAGCTCGCTTCTTTCATCGTTAAGTACTAATCCTTGTTGTTTCAAAAATGTTAACCAAGACAGCTTTGGATGCAAGTACCGAAACAACGTCAAGGCGTGGATGACGCATATCATCTTCACCGAGTGGCTCAAATGGTTTGATGCACGAATGGCGGGGCGTCATGTACTTTTGATCATGGACAATTATAGTGCGCACAACCCTGCAATGTAACTTCCTTCTGTTGTTACACTCTGCAATACGATTATTTTTTACCTTCCGCCAAACCGTCAAGATCCAAGCGTGATCGGAATTATCCGGAACTTCAAGGCCTACCACAGGTTCAACCGCCTTCGGATAAGGTTGTAGACCACGAAAAGATCGATGTTACAAGCCATTAGTATTCTGGACCACCGATGTCAAGCCAGAGACAATCCAGAACTGCTTTCGTCATTGCCGGATTTGCACAGCAGATGCATACATTGCTCCAATCGCCGAGGATGCACTCGTTGATCTTGACGTCATCAGGGATATGGAGGCACGGGTTCATGAGCTTCGCTAGTTGAAGATGGCCTACGTTCCAACTGAGGCTGAGATCATCCAAGACCTCTCCGAGAATATGGTGACGAAGACAGATGTTGACGGCTAGAACCTAAGAAGGCTTCGAGGCTTTCTTTGTGTGACTTCTGAACAGTTCGATGCAAAGATGTGTTGACATGAAGAAACACGCCATCCGTAAGATCAAGGACAAGATCAGCATGATCAGAACCATCAAGCTTGTGCAGAAGTCAATTTCCCAATATTTTTCGAAAGTTTAAATAGGCCAGATGTCAAATTTTGTAACAAATATATAGCTATTTTTAGTAGTTATCAATATAAAAAATTTTCGGGACTGGCGAGTATTAATTATTGACTTTGGGAGGTTTATTAATAAATGTATGAGGCTCGAGCTCCTGGGACATTAGTATTAACTATTAGAGGTTATTGTGACTTAACTTAGACAGTCTTAATGTAATATTATACCGGAAGAGCAAGGTACATATTAACATTTAATAATTTTTATTTTTTTGAATAATTCTATTATTATTTATAAGCGATATGAACGAAAATTCTACTAGGAAACGAATTTTGATGTACAACGATTCAATCAAGAGTAACTTAGATCAAGCGTTTATTATCAAATCGACTCTTAAACATGGAGTGTTTATAGTCAAATTGAGTGTATTGACGAGCCGGATCTAACAAGCTCAATGTCTCATAATTCTGACTTCATTTGAGCATTCAAATACACAAAATACATCAGATGATCAAGGGAATCATTTTGAGCCGTCCGATGGAAGAGTGGTTGGTTCATGTATTTACGCCACCTCTAATCTATAAATAGCCCTCATCTTCACATAAGGGGGTAAAGAGAAGAGAGCTCTAAAGCTTCAAAATCTTCCAAGCATAATTTCACTCGTGTGCCGACCACCCCGTCGCCAACCATTGTCGCCACCACCTCCGGTCACCACTGCTACCATCTCGGTCACTGCCGTCGAATACCATCGCCGGTCATCACGCAGACCATCGTCGACCATCTCTCGGTCACCATTCATGGTCGGTCATCCGATTCTGGGCGTCGATATGCCGCTGCATTTGCCGCGCCTATGCCGCCGATCATCGCTCGTCATTGTCAACCATAATTGGTTATGTCGGTATCAGTCATGTCCACCACCATCTGTCACAACCGTCGTCAGGCGCTGGTCGACCGATTACTTGCCGTAGGTCGCCGTCGATCATGGGAATCATTTTCACACGGCCCGATCATCGATTGACCCGGTATTCACTCATCATCTACTACGCACTATTAACCATAACCATATATATAATTGTTTGCGATTACGGGATTCCCATTTCTCTATATAATTGTAATCCGTTATCGGGAAAATTTTGTACTCTCAAACAAATACATAGTGGAAGATTTTTTTTTGCTCCGTGGTTTTTTTTCTCTTTTCAGATTTTTCACGTAAAAAATTCAGTTTTATCATTAATTCTTCAAACATCTGTAGGAACAAAGCTAAGGAGTAAACTTTTACTCTGGTGGTTTTCTAGCACAATAGTTTGGCCGTCTATGGTGCTCTTATTTCATCTTGTACTCAAGTTTTTAACAAGATGAAAACCACCATCAGGTAGATCATTTCAATCTTTTAAGGGCATGGCGAAGAATGAAGATTCATCAAACTTCGTTCCTTGATTTTGTCGAAATTAGGGGACAACTCTTAATCTCGAAGTCATGTTAATATATTAAGCATCAATTTACCATCCCAAGAAATAAGTCAAAGTTGGAGGATATTTCAACATTGAGAAGAGATATAGATTTGCAAATTATGATTTTCCAATCATACTTATGGAAAAATAAGACCAAGGTTAAGGAGCTTACAACCACAAATGGATATTTTGATTCGACCTCTTACATACAGGTTAACATCATCAAGTAATACTTTGACAAACAACATCGACAACAACAACAAGCCTTAATCCCACTAGGTGTGGTCAATGAATCCGTCAGTGTCCTATTATGTGTCAAATTCTCATTTAATTCAAGTATACTAAGATCATTTTTATACATCTTAACCAAGTCTTTTTAGGTCTACCTTTCTTAACATAAGGCAAATCTAATGCATCTACTCTAATCGGGTCATCGAGCGGACGCTTTATGTGGCCAAACCATCTAAGGCAACTCTCCTTAATCTTACTCTGAGCTACTCCAACTTTTTCCCGAACATACTCATTTTGCATTCTATCTCTAAGGGTAAAGCCACTCATCCACGAGCATCCTCATCTCTGGACTAAACTTAGTCTTATGTTTCTCTCTTTTATTGGCCAACATTCCCATAAGTCATTGGGTCTTACCACCATCTTATAAAATTTTTCCTTAAGTTTAAATGAAACTTTTCTATCATATAGCCGATGCATTCCTCCACTTCAACCATCCAACTTGAATTCTACTTTAACATCTCCATCTATTTCACCATCATTTTGAACAATAGAGCCTAAATATGATAAATCACTCTTATGACTTGATCACCCAAAGTCACAACACTACTAAAACTTCTACAACTAAAATTACACTCCATATATTTAGTTTTAGATCTACTTAAATGAAAACCTTTAGACTCTAAAGTTGACCTCCATAATTTAAGTTTCTGTTGGACTCCCTCTCTAGTCTTATCAACAAGAAGAATGTCATCGACAAAAGCATACACCAAGGTACATCTTCTTGTAAATGCCTAAGAACATCCATAACTAAAGTAAAAAAGATAAAGGCTTAATGTTGATCCTTGATAGTCAAAATCCTCAACGGATTCAATTCGATCTCTTCCATGCGATTAACGCCATCGAAAGCACAAATAACCTCGATAAATCAAAACTTCCTACTCCACACGCAAGCGTCGCCATCGAGCAAAGACTCTAACCAACAACCTCGGATAAGTCAAAACTCACTTTTACTCCACGTAAGAAGTCAAAGAACACTTTGGCTAATACCTTGATAGATCAAAAGGTCCTTGGTGGACTTCCGACCTCTTCCATACGGTTGCGTCAGTAACACTCTGACAAATAACCTCGGATAGGTCAAAATCTCGGATTCAATTCGACCTCTTTCATATAGGTTAACGTCATCGAGTAACACTCTGACAAACAACCTCAGATAGGTCAAAATCCTCAGCAGATTCAATTCGACCTCTTTCATATAGGTTAACGCCATCGGGTAACACTATGACAAACAACTTCGGATAGGTCAAAATTCTCGGATTGACCTCTTCCATACAGTTAACGTCTGGATAACACTCGACAAATAACCGGATAGGTCAAAAATCCTCGCGATTCAATTGACCTTTTCATACAGTTAACGTCATCGTAACACTCAAAATAACCACGGATAGTCAAAATCACGGATTCAATTCGACCTCTTCCATACGATTAACGCCATCGTAACACTTTGACAAACAACCCGGATAGGTCAAAATCCTCGGTGGATCCGATTCGACCTCTTCCATACAAGTTAACGCCATCGACACTCGACAAACAACCTGATAGGTCAAAAATTCTCGGATTCAATTGACCTCTTCCACAGTTAACGTCGCTAACACTCAAATAACCTCGATGGGTCAAAATCCATTCAATTCGACCTCTTTTGTGCAGGTTAATGTTATCAAGTAACACTTTAACAAACAATCTCGGATCGGTCAAAAATTCTCAGTGGATTCAATTCTATCCCTCACATGCAAGTAAACGACATCAAGTAACATCATGGAGAATGATACTTTGAAATTATCTATCGACTTTTGAGTTACTGAATGATGGTTCCTTCATGCTTCCCGCCATCTTGGCGATTATCAATCACCATCCATTGAAGTTTCAAGAAATTCAATTTCTACAATAGAAGTAGGAACTACGGATTGGTCATTATCAATTCATCACCATCAACCATCATCATCATCCCCATTATCGGGCGTCATCGCCATCATCGGTGCCGTTCATTCTTAGCCGGCCACTCGCTAACCACCGCCACCCGTCGGCCGCCACCACCGATTACGCCGGTCATCCGCCGACTACTGCTGGTTCGCTTGCCATTGCCGTCGGCCATCACGCCATTTCTGCATCACCGGTATTACCATTGGTATTTGGTTCGTCAGCTGGCCATCAGCGTTAATTGCTGACCATCATCGCCGGTCATCCCCGCCTACCATTTCCGTCGCCATTCATGCGCCGACCACTACTTTACTATGCCGTACCATCGTCACCTTCGTCGTCTATCAATTATCGCTGCGACCCACCGTTGGTCATCGCCGCTAACCACTTTCACCGGATCGCAGGGCATTGACCGTCTGTCCGCCCGCCATCATCGACCATCTCAATGGTCTCCCGTGGCCGTCGTCATCGTGACCTCTTGCCCACCATCATTCACCATGCTACTCATTTACACTAACCATGGATATATGCATGTTGTTGCATGATTACGGATTCTTATTGTCAGCCCTTCTCATATATTATTCTGTAATCCCGTTATCAGGAAAATTTTGTACTCTGAAACAGATACATAGTGGAAGATTTTTACTGTGCTAGGCCCAGTGATTTTTTCCCTCTTTTCGAGATTTTTTCACGTAAAAATTCTAGAATTTTATCATTAATTCTTCAAACATCTGTGTGTCTTTGGACTCATAAAAACTAGTAAACTTTACTCTACCATAACGATTTTTTACCTGGCATTATCAACACCAATCGCGTCGACTATCGCATTAGTTTGCCGTCGCTGTTGCCCCACCGTCGGCCGCCACCACCGTCGCCGGCATCATGCTTAGGTCATTCGCCATCATCGGTCTCCGTTCATTGCATCCTCATTCGGCCATCTCCATCATCGCCCTGTCATCATTGGTCATTGGCTACCTTCGCCGGTTCGTTCGCACCACTGCCATTGCGCCGCATCACCGGTCATTACTGCTGATCCACCATTCATCCGTCACCGCCACACTTCGTCGGGTCACCACGACCATCGTCGCCGGTCATATTTTAATGCATTTAAAAATATATTGTACACTTATGGGTGTTAATTTAGCTTAAAAATTGAGAATCGCTCAAAAATCGAATCAAAATTTAGATCAGATCGAGATCAAATCGATTACATTGAGCCGAGCTATGAGCCAAAAATTTAGATCAAACTTTTTTCCAAGCTAATCTCGAGCGAATCATCGAACCTCGAGATCGAATTGAATTTATCTATTATTAAAAATATTTAAATTTATAATAATAAAATTATTTTTAAAATTAAATGTATACAATTATAAATTTAATCTTTTAAAATAAATATAATATATTTATAAATATAAATATTATTTCTTTAAAATCATATATATTTTATTTCATGCACTTAATTTAACTTTTTTTTAATTTTTAATAATTATTTTTATTACATTCAAACTACTCGATCAAAATGAGCCAACACTAGTCGAATTCGATTCAAAAAACAAGTTGAAATATTTACTTCGAGCTAGCTCAAAATCAAAACGAGCCAGCTCAAAATCGATTAAAAAATGAAGTTGACGTGAAATCGAATGGATCGAGCCATGAACCAATTTTAAACCCTCGAAAATATTTCGAACTCATTTCGAGCCAACCTCAGTTCAGCTCAAAATCGACTTATTAACATCTCTACTTGTACTTATATATTTGAAGGTATCAAAACAATCTTCTCACAAGAAATGGTGTGACCCAAAATATGATAATAATTAGAATAAAATAACACATTCTAAAAGGGCATCTTTTATCAATAGTCAGCATAGTTATATTTTAATGCATTTAAAAATATGTTATAAGAAATTAAAAAAAATATATATTGCAATAGATTTGATCTGCAACCTCATTGCTTGAATTTTCTTTTAGACCTCTTTTTTCTTTAATTTTTTGTACTTTTTTGAGAAATGTCCAATCATAAATTTAACATAATAGTAAGTCAACATATTGATAACAAATTTTAAACTGGCTATCACTTAGAATATATATAATATTGCACTTGCTAATGAATTGACCCCACCCACATTAAATAAGATTAAGAAAGGATGGATTAGTCACAATGATATCCCCACCTATAAGATGAGTGAGGTGTTGGGTGGATACCCTTATGAAAAAAAAAAGGATGACTTGTTGTTTCCAGCTATATCTTTCTCCATTTATGCTAGCTTTTCTTCTGATTACTTTTATACAGTCATGTTGCGACTCTTTTCTAGATGCCTCATCCATATATATATATATATATATATATATATATATATATATATATATATATATATATAAAGAAATATCCTCTCATTTCATGATAGGATAATTTTGTAATATTTTAAATAAAATTAATTATAAATTCATGCACATATATAAATATAGGAGTCTCCAATTCATAATATTTAGTCCACAAAGCTAAGATGAGTTACAATTCATAATAAAAATTTTTAGTGAAAGTATTAATTATTATATTACACATATTAATCTAGTAATTGACAGCTTAAACTGTCAACTAAGAGACATTAAATTCATATTTTTCATAGGTTTTATATAAGTGAGTTTAAGATTAAATTTATAAATATTTCAGCTCAATAATTATCATGCTATAAAGCTCCTTCAATGCGCCGGTTTTAAATTTTGTTCAGTTATAATAATCGATTATCAAAAATTATGAGAGCAATAGAATTAATAAATCTCAAATACAGTCAAAATATGAGATTCAGATCTTTAATATCATTTATAAGAGAGTAATTTAATGTATAATTAAAATTAGATTATAATTTAAGTGATCAGATTTATTTTTAACTTAAATGCTTAAGGCTATGTATTAGAGCTAATCACTTATTTTATACCAATTACAAATGAGACAAATTTGGCTCAATAATTTTTTTATTTAAGTGAAGAGTGCCAAAACAACCTGCAAAACTATATAAAATGGCATATAGCTATCATCGCCATCCTCGACACTGTACATGCCGATATCGTCGTTGCCATTTCATCGGCAGCCGCGGCCACCACCATCAATCATCATCGTAACCATCATTTGGTTATCGCCGCTGGCGTGAGGCCGCCAAATTGCTGTCGTCGACCATCGCCGCATTGTACCACCGCGATCACGCGCCATCTGCCATCTCGACGGTCACCACCCGGCACGGTCATCGTCGGTCCCCTCTTGTTATTTATCATATCTACTACTCTCCACAAGCAGATATGTTGTTTTGATTGATTCTTTGTATTCTCATATAATTCGTAATCCCGTTATCGGAAAATTTTGTACTAAAAAAAAGAAAGATTTTTTTCAGATTTTTTTCCTCTTTTGAGATTTTTTCACGTAAAATTATGAGTTTTATCATTAATTTTTCAAACATCTCGGGTGTCTTTGACCAGAACAAAAACTTTTCTTTCTACTTTTTCATAATAACTATTATATTATGCAAATCTTACAATATAATAATCATGGGTAGAACAAATCTCAATTTTCACGAGAGATAAATTTATATTTTAGGATAAAAATAAATAGTAAAAAAAAAATTTTGAGGAGGAACAAATGAGTAGTTTAAATATATAAATTTCTTAAGAAATTACACCTTAAAAAACTTAATGAAGGATGAATATAATAAAATTTTCTTCCAATAAGGAATATCCTGTCTCTTCTTCTCAAAAAAATATATCTCTATGATTAATCTGATTGCTTTTGTCTTAGATATTCTCATAGATTTCTTTCTTCTGAATGTTGAATATATTCCTCATTCTATTGACGATATTTCAAATTAACAAATAATAATAGTGATTTGATCATCAAATAGTTAGATATTGAACCTTTTATATTTGAGGATTTCATTTTACCTCCTTCAAACAAGTGAAATGCTCATTAAATTTCTTTCGGTGAACCCCTATCTCCTTTAACACTCTGGTTGTATCTATTAATACAATTTTCATCTATGAAAAAGAAGAAAAGAAGAAAAGAAGAAAAAAAGAAAAAAAAAATTGCAAAACGCCATGAATTGCTCGGCGTCTTGTGTTGTCGCTATGTAAGTGGAATAAATTTATTGGCTTTTTTGTTAATGTTTATAGTTAAAAGTCATGTTTTAGTTTTAAATTTCGCATATTGTGTGCAAGCACGGTTTTATCTCCTATCACTTCGTATGAGTTAACATGTCGTGGCTTCCCATTAATATTTAATTAATAAGATAGATATGCAATTAAATTGTCTTGCCAAGTGGAGGAAAATCAGGTCTGTATATTTTAATTACCTTTATATCAATAAAAATTTAAAATTAATCGTAATTAAATTTTAATCATAATATTCTTTTATCATCCAATCCATCCAAATCAACCAAACGCACACCCCTAATTCTAAGCAGGGGCGAACCCAGGCACAGTTGAGGGGTGGGGTAATTGTCCCCCTTAATTTTATAATTTCTCTTATATAAGATATCAAATTAGTCATTTGTCCCTCCTAAAATTTTTTTTATCCTTTAATTTGCTATACAAAAAGGTAATAAAAAATTACGCTTAGCTTTGTTGCGAATCCAAAGACACACATATGTTAATTAATAAGAAAACTCTGGATTTTACACTAAAAAACCTCTAAAAGAGGAAACTACGCCTAGCCAAGAAAATCTTCCACTATATCTATTTCGAGTACAAAAAGTTTCCGATAACGGATTATAGAATTGTATAGAGAAGGGTCGACAAGAATCTCGATCAAACAACAACAACTATATAATCATTCGTTGAAAGCTTACTAATGAAGACATGATGAAACAATGGGTCAGGCCGACGATGAAGGTCGTGGTGATGACCGGCGAAGATGGCCAATACGTAATGACGGCGACCAACGATAGTCGGCTGGCCTGGTCGGCGATTGATGACACATGGTCGACGGCGACGGATGACCGCTGGTACTATGACGACGCATCAATGAGATTGACGATTATGAGGCGTCGACGGCTGGTGGCAACCAACGGCTAAGACCGCCGAGTATGCACGATTATGCTTGGAGGATTTTCAAGCTTTATAGCTCTCTCTCTCTCTTTTTAGCTCCCTCATGAAGAATGAGGACTATTTATAGATTAGAGTGTTTATGAAATACATGCAAAATCCAACCACTCCACTCCATCGGACGGCTCAAAATGATTTCTTTGATCATTTGATGTATTTTAAGTATTTGAATGCTCAAATGAACTGAGAATTATGAGATCTTGGACATGTTAGATCCGGCTCGTCTAGACGCTCGATTTGACTATAAACACTATATGTTTAAAACCTATTTAGGGATTTAACTGATATTCCAAAGTTTCCAATGATATTTTAAGTGCTTGATCTCAGCTAGTTTCAACTTAAGATCAACTTGCTTTTGACATCAAGATTCGTGCTTCGACTAGTAGTATTTTAAGTGTCATATCAATTTCCCCTCTATTTTTGGATGACATTATCTCAATCATCCAAAAATATATGCGCCAAATACTTAAAAATAGCAAATTCTTTAATGAAATTTGCGGGTCCATTAACCATACATTTTGAGAGAATAAATCTTCATGGAGCACAACAAGATTATGATCATAAGTGGTGGCCACTGATATGTATTACGCGGCGGCGCAAGGTTTCGGTTATGGACCCATCCGACATTTACTGCTGCAAGCGCCATGCATGGCGCCAGACGCTGTTGGTCGACGGGCGACAGGCGAGAGCGCAAGTAGCGCCAGCTGAGGCGGAGCGGAAGGGTGGGCGCTGACAGCAAGGCTGGGTACGGGTTCTGGTCACAGGTATGCGAACCGCTGTTGAGCCGCGACCCACTACTGGAAGCTCTCATTTGCGGTTCCTCTTCTTCTTAAGAGGGTCATTGAGGCGATTAAGGCAGTAGTCATATGCTGATGTCTGATTTTCCTGAAAATCCCTCGCCGATAACCGGCTTCGAGGTGATCAAGACTGTAGTTCATCGAGGTTCATTTTTCCCTCAAAGAGGGCTTATCCTTGTTGGACCGACGTTCGAGGATCGCCCGTAGTTCATACCTACAGGCGCTTTCCCTCAAAAGGCCAACTGACGCCGTCGGGAGGCGAGGCCGTAGTTTATAGAGGCTCGATTAAAGAGGCGCAACTGCCCCACGACCGGGTTCAAGGCATCAGCTCATACCAAGTTCTGATTTTCCTCAAAAGAGGTGCCAACTTTCCTCGTCAAACCGACCGAGTTCGGAGGCGATCAAGGCCCGTAGTTCATACGACGAGGCTCTGGTTTTCCCTTGAAAGAGGCCAACCGTTTCGCCGACCGACCGGGTTGAGTCAATCAAGGCCCGTAGTTCATACTGGTGAGGCTGATTTTCCCTCAAAGAGCGCCAACCGCCGTGCCGCCGAGGCACCAAGGCCCTAGTTCATACGTGAGGCTTCGTTTCCTCGAGGCATCAACTGCCTTTGGTGACCGACGACCGGAGCATCGCGCCGTAGTTCATACGACGGGTGCTTTCCCTCGAGGCATCAACTATCCTTCGACCTAACGTTCGAGGCATCGGCCCGTAGTTTCTACTTCTTCGTGGAAAATTGGATTTCTTGAAACTCCAATGGATGGTTTAATGCTTGACACCGCCAAGATGCGGAAACGCCAATTAGAAACCATCATTCTAGTAACTCAGAAAGTCCGATGATAATTTCGAGTATCATTCTCCATGATGTTACTGATGTCGCTAACTTGCATGGAAGAGATAATCAATCCGAGGATTTTGACCCATCCTGAGGTTGTTTGTCAAAGTGTTACTGATGACATTAAGATGAAGAGGCTAATCAATCCGCTAAAGATTTTTGACCCATCCGAGGTTGTTTGTCAAAATGTCACTTGATGACGTTAACTTGTATGGAAGAGGTCGAATTGAATTCGCTGAAGATTTTTGAACTATCTGAGGTTGTTTGTTAGAGTGTTACTTGATGACGTTAACTATGGAAGATGTCAATTGAATACCGGTGATTTTGACCTATCCGGTTGTTTGTCAAAGTGTTACGACGCTTAACTATGGAAGATGACGAATTGAATCCGAGAATTTTGATCTATCAGTTTGTGAGTGTTACTGGCGTTAACGTATGGCGAATTGAATCCGAGAATTTTAACTTATCCGGTTGTTTGTTGAAGTTACGACGCAACATGTCAAAGAGGTCGAATTGAATCCGAGGATTTTGACCTATCTCGAGGTTGTTTGTCGAGTGTTACTGACGTTAACGTATGGAAGATGTCAATTGAATCCGAGGATTTTGACCCATCCGAGGTTGTTTGTCGAGTGTTACCGATGACGCTAACTCAGATGTAAGAGGTTGAATGAATCCGGTAATTTTTTTGACCTATCGGTTGTTTGTCGAGTGTTACCGATGACGCAACTCGTATGAAGAGGTAATTGAATCCGGCGAGATTTTGACCTATCCGGTTGTTTACTCGATGTTAACTGTATGGAAGATGTCAATCAATCAAGAATTTTGACATACCGAGGTTGAGTGTTAGATGAAGTTAACCTATATGAAAGAGCAATTGAATCCTGGATTTTTGACCTATCCGAAAGTGTTATTTACGATGTATGGAAGATGTCGAATCAATTGCCGAGGATTTTGACCCGTCCAGGTTGGTCAAAGTTACCGACACATTAATTTATATGGAAGAAAATTGAATCCCCAAGGATTTTGACCGCCCAGGTTGTCTGTCAGAGTGTTACTCGATGACGTTAACCTGTATGGAAGAGGTTGAATTGAATCCACTGAGATTTTGACCCATCCGAGGTTGTTTGTCGAGTGTTTTCGAAGTTAACTTGTAGGAAGAGAATTGAATCCGTGAGGATTTTCACCTATTCGAGGTTATTTGTCGAGCTACTCAATGACATTAACTTATGGGAGTAGTTTTGACCAATCGATTTGTCGAGTCTTCGCCGATGATAACTGTATAATGGGTCAAATCAAAATATTTGTTTGAGCTTGTAGCCAAAGTTGCTCTTTGACCTTTGTCTTTCTCATTAGTATTACTGACTTGCTTCTCGAACTGATAATCAATTAGATATCCAGAATATTGATTTGGATAATCTTTTGAGATTAAGAGTTGCCCCCCAGTCCTTAACAAAAGTTGAAGGATCGAAGTTTGATGAATCTTCATTCTTCTTATGTGTTCCTCGAGAGTAAGATTTTCTTCACTATATAGGTGGTGTTATTCTGAACATAAAGTCAGATTGTCAACTATTGTGAAGATGTAAAGTGAATGTTTCCCCAGACGGCTCTAAACTGTTACATGCTAAAAAACTAGTTGCGCTAGAATAAAAATTTGCGTCTTAGCTTTGTTGCAGAATCCATCACACACATAGATGTTTAAGGAATTAATAAGAAAACTCCAAAATTTTTACGTGGAAAAATCTTGAAAAGAGGGAAAAAAATCGCGTGGCTTAGCCAAGTAAAAATCTTCCACTATGCATCTATTTTAGAGTACAAAAGTTTTCCCATAAGCTTACGAATCAGTAATACGACAATGAATCTGAATGACAACAACAAATTATATAGTAATGTCGTGTTGTAACAAATTGTTGGTAGTAGATGATGATAAATAGTGGGGGTTAGCGACTGATGATGAAGGTCATCATGGTGATGAATGGTGAAGATGGTCGGCGATGGTCGGCGGCGGTTACCGACGATCGTAGTCGGCATCGGTGGTCGTCGATGATGACCGACGATGATGGTTGACGGGCGGCGACAAGTGTTGGCAGATAACGACGAGGATCGACGATGAGCATGGCGTGAGGCGGTGCTGGCAACCAACGGGTGGTCGAGCCGACCGGTGGGACCATTAGCTGGGATTTTCAAGTTTTAGAGCTCTCTCTCTCTTTTACCCGACACCCTCATGTGAAGAATGAGGGATTATTTATAGACAGGGAGTTTATGTAAATATATGCAAACTCGAACCACTCCCATCTGACCAAAATGATTCCTTTGATCATTTGATGTATTTTAAGTATTTGAATGCTCAAATGAAATCAGAATTATGAGATCTTGGGCTTGTTAGATCCGGCTCGTCAAGACGCTCGATTTGACTATAAATACTTTATGTTTAAGAGCTATTTAGGTATTTAATTGATATCCCAAAGTTCCCAATGATATTTTAAGTGTTTGATCTCGGCTAGTTTCAACTTAGGATCAACTTACTTTTGACATCAAGATTCGTGCTTCGACTAGTAGTATTTTAAGTATCATATGAGTCATAAAATATAAATTTGACCCTTCTGAAAATTGAGGTTTGTTTCGCTTCTGACTATAAGGATAACAAGGTAAATATTATCTAAGAAATGGAAGCGAGTAATGCGTAATTATAATAGTAGTCTAAGCTAAAAATTGGTCGGCTTTGCTAGAATTTAATTTTATGATATTTTTATTTAAATTTTATATTTAGAAAAAGCAAATAAACTATAACTCTGTTGAACTAGGTTATAAAAAAACCAATCCCATCCTTATAATTACGAATATGAGAGGAATCCCTCTCACAGGATACAAGAAAGCCAGCTCCATCCATACATATCTATATATAATTAATACATAAAGATTCATATATGTCGGCGATGGTCTTACCAATCGACGATAGTGAGATCGCACGTCGATGACCGAATGATGGTTGACGGGACTGGCGCGTTGGTCACGGTGATGACCATGACGGAGATTGACAAATGATCCAAGTATGCCGATGGCGGGCATAACCAATGACCGCCGTCAGTGGTCGCGATTATGCTTGGAGGATTTTCAAGCTTTAGAGCTCTCTCCTCTCTTTTACTCCGACACCCCTCATGTGAAGAATGAGGGACTATTTATAGATTAGATGTCAGAAATATATGCAAACTCAACCACTCCACTCCATAAGGCTCAAAATGATTCATTTGATCATTTGATGTATTTAAGTATTTGAATGCTCAAATGAAGTCAATTATGAGATCTTGGGCTTAGATCCGCCGTCAAGACGCTCGATTTGACTATAAACACTCCATGTTTAAGAGCTATTTAGGTATTTAATTGATATCCCAAAGTTCCCAATGATATTTTAAGTGTTTGATCTCGGCTAGTTTCAACTTAGGATCAACTTACTTTTGACATCAAGATTCGTGCTTCGACTAGTAGTATTTTAAGTATCATATGAGTCCTAAAATATAAATTTGACCCTTCTGAAAATTGAGGTTTGTTTAATTATAAGGATAACAAGGTAAATATTATCTAAGAAATGGAAGGTAATGCGTAATTATAATAGTAGTTGTTGCGAAAAACCAAGAGTGAAAGTTTACGTTTAGCCTTGTTGTCACACACGTGTAATTAAAGAAATAACAAGAGATACCTGAATTTTAATTAAGGAAAACCAAAAGAGGGAAAACCACTGGCCTAGCCCAAGAAAAGCTTCCACTATGTATTTCGTGAGTACAAAATCTTCCCGATAACGGATTACGAATTGCATATGAGAGAATAACGACTATGTAACAATGATCGTGTTGTAATTATGTGGAGAGCTGGTAACTGCGGGTACAATTAAGGACTAGGGTCGATGATGGTTGCTGGATGCGATCTTGCGATCTTGCTTGAGGATCTTCTGCTTCAATTTCTCTCTTCCTCCTCACATGCTTTTCCTCTTCCTCGCTGGACTCCTTTTCTTCTTTGCTTGGTTCCTCCTCTTCTTCCGCTTGGACTCTTCCTCTTCTTCCTTGCTTGACTCTTCCTCTTCTTCTTGTTCTGATGATCTGCCATCTGGCCTGGTGGTTGATTCCTGGCCCTCCTCTTCTTCCTTGCTTCAGCTCCTCTTCTTCTTCACTTCACTTCACTTCACTTGGTTTGGCCCTCATGTGAGGAATGAAGGCCTATTTATAGATGGGAGGAGGGGCATTCTTGTAAATTCATGTAAAGCCCGCACTACTCCCTCGACGGATGGCTGGATGATTCCTTTGATCATTTGATGTATATTTGGATGCCCAAATGAAGTCGAATTATGAGATCTTAGGCTCGTTAGATCCTCATCGAGACGCTTGATTTGACTATAAAACTCCATATTTGAGAGCGTTTTGGGATTTAATTGATGTCCCAAAGATTCCAATGATATTTTAAGTGCTTGATCTCGACGCTGACTCAAAATCATATCGCATCAAGATTTGGTTGACTACATATTTTGAGAGTCATATCGCCCCCAATTTTGGATGACATTAGCTTAATCATCCAAAAATATGTGTCAAATACCAAAATAACAAATTGAAGTGGATCCATGCGCCGTTTGGCGTCACGGCAAGAACGCATGGGCGCCGCCGCATGATTGAAGGAAGCTCCGCTGAAGCGCGGCGGGTTTGCAAGGCGATGGGGCGCTCATCGGGTCAAGTCTCGGGCAAGCGCGCATTTAACGACGGGGCGTCGCGCGACGGTCAGTAACGGTCGGCTGGCGATGCGCGGTCACGGGGTCCCGATGATGGTTTGCCGCAGTCGTCCGTGATGCCGGTCGCTGACGTCGGGGTCGCTGCGATCTGCCGGTCGCTGACGGCCGTTCGCTGACGGGTCGTCACGACGCTCACTGAACTGCGAATGGGAGGCGAAGCTGCTATACCGCATGGCGTCGCCTACGGCCGGTCAGCGACGCTACCATGGCGCCACGCCTAGGATTTGAAGGGTTTTGAGCCATTTTGAGGAGTTTTACCTTTTATGCTATAAATTCCCCCTAGGGTGAGAGGGAGAGGCACACCTTTCCCCTCTCCCTTTCTTCTTGAGTGAGGGTCCTTTGGAGGCAATCAAGAGGCGTTCAGGGAGGCGATCAAGGAGGCGATCAAGGCCCACGGTACGTCGTGTTCCGCGCCTGGCCTGACCGTCCGAGAGGCGAGGCGCCCAGATAATGCCGGTTCGCATCGTTCCTGACCGTCCGGTTAGGCGAGGCCCACTCGATACGCCGTGGTTCGCCACGCTCGTCGACCGTCCGGGGAGGCGATCGCCCACGATACGCTGGCCCGCTTTACCGCCACGGCGTCCGTTAGAGGCGATCAAGGCCCATGGTACGCCGTGGTTCCGGCTCCCGTCGGACCGTCTGTTAGAGGCGATCAAGGCCCACGATATCGCCGTGGTTCCGGTTCACCGGACCGTCCCGTTAGAGGCGATCGCGCCCACGTCGTTCCGGCGTTACCGGCCCCGGTTGGGAGGCGATCAGGCACTCAGATATCGCCGCCGGTTCCGTCGCCGTTAGAGGCGATCGCCCGATCCGGGTTCGCACCGCCTGTCGGACCGTCCGGGTTAGAGGCATCAAGGCCCATGGTATACGTGGTTCCGATTACCGCCGACCGTCCGGTTGGGGAGCCGCGCCCACGATACGCCGTGGTTCCCGCTTACCTTCGCCTGGACCGTCCGTTAGAGGCGATCAAGGCCCACGGATACATCGCGGTTCCCCTCGCTTGACCGTCCGTTAGAGGCGATCAAGGCCACGATATACTTCTTCGTGAAATTGGTATTCTTTCAACTGGCAAGGTTCACTGAAAATTGCCAAGACGACGGGAAGTAGAACCATCGCCCCTCATAACTCGAAAGTTTGGTGATTTTATAGCATTATTGAGGGGATAACTTCTTCCTCCCTCTCCTTTCTTTGTATATACCCTCCTTCCTCTTTCTTATGTATGTGTGTGTGTGTTCTTGTCGATCGAGGAGAGAAAAATTTTACTCCAAACTGCAGGAGGGTCAAAAAAGATGCTCTGCATCGAGGTGAGTGAGCGAAAATTCTTCATTTATTTTTTTATTTATTTTTTTTTTATGTATTTTGCTGTGGTGATGGTCAAAAGAAAACTCATAGTCACCTGACGATATGTCCTCCAATCACATCGATAGTTTAATGGTGTTCCGCAGAAATTTTTCTTCCCCAATGAGTTAGTGGTTATCTAAAAAGTATGATCGAGTCTGCTCGCCCGCCAGGTAATTTTACCGAGATGACTCTTCGCGGATCATGCGATTCTCCCTCGATGATTGAGATCTTCAAAAAATGTGGCGCTTTTAATGCAATTTTCGTTCGAGCTTAACGCCATTATTATTGACTACCTTCTTCGTGGAGCGGGTTACTTTGAACATCGAACACTGCGGCCGAATGTGTAGATTCACATGTGATGCTCAAGGACGGTTTCTTATCGACTATAAAGAATTGATAGAATTTTCAGACGGATCCCAAAACTTGGTCGATTCTTTTATGTGAAGAATGAGTGGGGCCTTCGAGAGAGATGGGGAAGATTGAATGATCTTCCCGATCCATCCGATATCGAGGATGACATTCTAGCAACTCTTAATATTCCCCGATGTGGTCAACATGAGTTATATTACATTAAGAAATATATAGTTGAAGATAGGATGTTTAAGGTTGGTCTTTCCATCCGTGCGGAAGGTCTCATGCTCTTCCATTGAAGAGAAAGGGTGGAGAGTTCTCCTCATACTCATGGTTCTCTGAGAATCATCACTAATCACCAGGTAAATGTTCCATCTTTACGTAAAGAGAAGACTGCTAAAATGGTCGCGTCGACATCGTGGAGATGATGTTCACTAAAGATCCGAGAGTTTAGCTATTTCGACTCATGGGGGAGTCCTACTCGAAATTCAAGAGGTGTTAAATCACATATGTACGGACGCCAACTGATGAATGTGTGTTGTCTTTCCTTCTTCCTTCTATTCTTCTTTATGTAACATGTCGATGATTTTTTTTTCGTGTAACTCGCAGACCGATCATGGGTGTCGCTTAGATGAATGGAATGAATTTGTGAAGATAAAATATTCACATGCGAGAGTGAAGGATGAATGCTAAAGCTAAAGAAGTGGTGACCTTGGAGGGTCACTGAGGTAGAACCGGCGAATATGTCGACTTCTCTTTCTCTCGTCGAGGTGGCCGTGATGAGTGATTGAGGTGAGAGAAGAGACCATAAAGAGAAGAGGATCGTGGCACTTGCACGATAAGAAAGCATTACAAGATCGTCTTTCAAAAGGAGCATAGAATGTCGTGGAAGCAAGAGATCGCTTCAAGGCGTGGAAGACTTCAAGAATTCCCTGGCTTATCATGGCTCATTGAAGACTTTATCCGTGGAGGCTCAACCATATCTTTGATGTTGAAGTGAAGGACTTGGAACGACAGTGATTCATCCGAGGGTTCTGAAAGGAATTGCGGTATCGCAAGACCGGGGCCAAAATTGAGGATATATCTCCCAGCCAAGCATCCGAAGATCCTTCACCAGATTTAGAAGACGAAGGAGTTATGAGTGGGCTCCAGGGAGCGCCTCCTAGTGATGATGAGGATATCGATATGTAGCATCGGTGGATGTCTTTCTTCATCGCTTGTTCTAATGTCATTATCGTATATCGATCTTAATTCCTTCTTATATCATCGATAATACCGCCAATCAATATACCCTCTCTTTCTTTCTTTTTTTTCTTTTTTTTTTTTTATTTTTTTATTTTTTTATCGCCTTATCTTGTTTTCACCCATCTGGATAATTGGTCAAAATATTTGACGCTGCTAATATGGGTGAGTTGGATCCACCGAGGATTTTATTATCGTTGTTGTCGAGTGTCACGATGATATTAACCCGTATGGAAGAGGTCTGGAAGTCCACCGAGACCTAGGTTATTTGTCAAAATATTACGCCGACGCTTAACCCGTATGGAAGAGACTTGAGAGTCCACCAAGGACCTTGACCTTTCTTGGTGACGAAGCTGTTCATGACATTAACCTCAGATGGAAGAGGTCCGATCAAGTCCCCTTGGGATTGATCATGTCCCAATTGAGATGTAACATGAGTTGTAAAGCAAATCTTGTTAGAATAAAGCTGTGAATTCACTAGTTCAATGATATAATCATAAGACACCTGCACGCTTTAAGAGAAAATGACAACAATAACTACAACAACAATGACACAACAACAATAACAACAACAAGCTTTAATCCCACTAGGGGATCGATAATGATGAAATGACGACGAGATAAAAGTCGCATAATTATGCAGTAAGAGTTACTGATAATATTTTCGAAGATTCTTAGTATTCCAAGTTCGAGGTAGAGTTTTTCCTTCTGGGTCCTTGAGCTTGAACGTTCCTGGCTTGACCATAGCTATGACCACATATGGACCATCCCAGAGGTGAGCCGAGGGCCTTTGCCTGCAGCCTCGAGACTTCGCAGGACCAAGTCACCGGATATGGACGACGGTTTCACTCTTCGTTGAAGTGGCGAAGCTACCTGGTGATAGGAAGCAACCGGGGTAGGCCATATCGACTTTCGGAGTAGTCTAGGTCACGGAGTTTTTCTTCATTACTTCCATGATCAAAACGGACTCTTGGACTTGGAACCCGATATCCACCCAGATGATAGCTTACAAAACACAAGTTATAGGTGTTTCACCGGGGTGCGACGGTGCGGTAGCCCAAAGAACATTGGGAAGCTCATCAACCCATTGCCCCCAAATTCTCAAGACGTGTTTTAGTCCTTTGAGTATGGTCCTATTGGTAACTTCTGCCCATTAATTTGAGGATGTGCTACGCATGTAGAAATGAATGTGAAGATCTTTGCAAAAGGATGTAAAGACTTTTCCAAGAATTGAGTTCGTTGTCGATGATCTTTGCAGAAGACCAATCGACATATTATATTTTTCCGCACAAATTGCATTTGCCTCGTGATTTTAGTGGTTCCTCTCACCCATTTGGTGAAGTAGTCGAGAATGATGAACTTTCGCTGTTCCGATGCTAAAAAGGTCCCATGATATCAATCCCCACGAGCAAAGGGCCACGGGCTTTGATGAGAGTTCTGCATGTGAGGGAGGTTAGAATGCAATTGACAACTTGCACATCTTTGTGAACTCCAAGGCGCCTTGTTTCATTGTAGGCCAATAAAACCCTTGCCTCATGATTTTAAGGGCCAATGCTCTTCCTCCAAGGTGTTCTCCACATATTCCGAAAGTGAACCTCTTAACGCCAATTAGCTCAAGGTGGAAGGCATTTGAGATACTGGACAGAAAGCTCGCTTGTATTCACCAATACAAAGTTTGAAGCTTGTCTTCTGAGACAGTCTGGAAGTTGGATCTTCGTGAAGGGTTCCTTCTTGTAGAAAGATAGATCGTCTATCCACCTAACGCCTTTTCCTCATCAATAGTTTGAATTACCCATGACCCTTGGATACTAGGAAAATGTATTTCTTCAACATGCTTTCTCTTAAATAGATCTCCAGGTAGAGGTAGCAAAGAAGAGCCACCAGTATTCTTCTCTCAGTATGTGGATGATTTGATGTGTTCTTGAAATGAGTAAGAAGGGATTTTACCAAGTGGAGATATTGCAGAGGATTATGAGTATTAAAATCTCCTCCAACTTGGGAGGCCAAGTGGGAGTGAATTACTAAGTTTTGGGTCAATGATGGCAGTCTCAAATGAGAGCCTCATATTCGCCATGTTATTAGTTGGAATTTTAAGCTTAAGTCCATACTCTGTGGTATTTGCCTGGGGAAACAAGTAGGATTCCCATCAAAGACCAAGATTCCCTCAAGCTCCATCAACATAGAGTCCATCGAGAGATGAAAGGCATAGATAACTCAGAGTTGGGTTGGTGCATTCCACTATAAAGTCTGCAAGTATTTGAGACTTTATGGCGGGAGTAGAAAATTTATATCAAATTCTCCCAGTTCTGACCATTTGATTAACCTCGGATGCTTGGTTTTGTAGATGGCCTTAATAAATTAGTGTAAACGCAGATGGTGTGAGCTTGAAAGTATGGGCCGCAATTTTGGCGAAAACTAAGCTTGAGCCACTTTATCGCAAATGGATACGACTTTCTATATCGGAGAATTTTTTGGCGTAATAAATTGGTTGTTGTGCCATCTTCTTCTAAAAAGCTTATTACGTGGGAAGAAAGCAAGATATAAGTATAACGTTTCTCCTTGAATAGGTTTGGATAGCGGTGGAGATGCTAGATATTCTTTTAGTTGCTCAAAAGCATCTTGACATTCATCGGTCCATTGAAAATTATTATTTTAGCTCCCTTCAATATTTTAAAGCGACAAGTATTTGTCCCAGCGGGCTAGAAGCGGGATAATCGGCATTTGACCATTCAAGCGTTGGCGTCTTTGATATTCTTGAATCATATCTTGGAGAGCTTTGATTTTTTTGGGTTAGCCTATCCACGGTGAGTTACCATAAATCGAGAAATTTTCGGCGTAACCCCAAAAGCACACTTGGTGGGTTAAATGTTATAGCGTCGAAGAAGGTCAAACATGCTTCTAAGTCGAAATATGTTGTGACTTTTCTAAGCTTTTCACTAACATGTCATCCACATACACCTCCATTGTGGCTAGTAGGTCTTTAAAACCTTATTCATAAAGGCGTTGATAGGTAGCACCGCATTTTTTAATCAAATGGCATGACTTGGTAACAATATAAACCTTTATATGTTTGAAATGTAGCCTCTTCATCCGTTGGGTTCATCTTTATTTGATTGTAGCAGAATAAGCATCAAAAAAGCGAGCATTTGATGTCGGACATAGCGTCCACCAATTGATCGATTGAGGAAGACTATCCTTTGGGGGCCTTAAGATCGGTGTAATCACACATCCTCCATGTTCCATTTGTTTTTTTAACCATGACAACATTTGCTAGCCATGTTGGGTAATGCACTTCTCGTATGAATCTCGCTTCTATGAGCTTGTTAACTTCTTGTTCAATGGCCTGAAGACGATCAGGCGCAAAACTCTGCTTCTTTTGGATGATTGGTTTGAACGTTGGATTAATTTTGAGGGAGTGCATTGATTACATTGGGCATATGGCCGGACTCCAAGCAAATATGTCTTGATTTAAATAAAATATACTTTTCCCTTTGTTCTTACGAGTAAAGATCCCTTACCTTGTTAGTAATGGTTGGTCATCGATAATGCTAAGAGTAAATCTTCTATAGGGGGCTTTTGAGGTACTCTTTCATCTCGAAAGTTAAAATCTTGATCTTTGAAGGTGATGGAAGGCCTGGTTGAGCTTATGCGAGATAACATGATTGTGTTGATTTCCACAAACCACCCCAACTCCAGGGGTAGGAAATTTTATCTTGAGATGAGGCAGTGATAGCAAAATTGATTGGAGGGGCCTCCAGAAGATGCATTATATGCAGAATCGACTTGACCACCATGAATTGTATTAAATGAGTCACTTGTGAATTCTCAGGGGTAACAGGAAGAGTGATTGTCCCTTACGTCTTGGGTGATTATCAAACCCATATAGTGGTCCATTTGGTTGGAGCTTTTGCTAGCTAGAATGTTAGAAAAGTTGAGTAAAATAAGACATCGTGAACTCCCATTGTCGATCAAAATTTTTAACGTTATAACAAGGATCACCGATCCCGATGACAAGTGGATCTTGATGAGGATATGGACTCCTTAAGTCAGTCATTGAAAGTGATGGAATGATCAATACGAGACTTCTTCAACTCTCGGTTCTTTGGAGGCGATGCGAGAACTTGATTAGGTAGTATTGGTCCTCTGCGATTGTTTCAATTTCTCCAATTATTTGATGATTATTTGGTTGTTGTGATGATTGTCACTGGTTGCCCCAAGCGGAGGTGTGTTTGTTTGAGGTGGTTGATTCTTCACAAAGGCGTAGATATCCTTGTTGAATGAGTCTCTCGATTTCTTCCTTGAGTTGTATACATGCTTGATAGTATGTCCGGCTTCGATGAAAGTGACAATATTGCTCCTGATTTCCTGAATTCGGTTTCAATGGATGCGGCCACTTGATATTTTCTTCATTGCGAATAGCCATCAGGAGGTTAACACGAGATGTGTTCAGCGGTGTGTATGTCTTTTTCGGTCGAGGTTCACGTTGTTGATATGGGGGTCGTGGAGGGAGATCACGACTATCTTGTAAACTTCTTTTGATGGGCTATCGGTCGCATTTCGGGGTGCTTTTGCGTTTCCACGCATATTGTTCAAATTGTTTTCGATGGGCATTAATAGCTTCATCGGCGGAGATTTGTGCTTCTACGATGAACTAAGTCGGCATATGGCGGACCGTGTCCTCATTAATGAGAATAGAAAGGCCACGGGCGGAGTCCTCAAGGAAAACTCCTCTTAATAGTTGATTACCGGGTATTTGGCGAGCTTCTAAGGAGAACCTCAGGTATTCTTTGAGTGATTCACCCTCGTTACGTCTAGGAAAGATGGGAGGAATCTTTAATGATTCTCCGATTTGCAATGAAGCTGTTCCACAAAAGAACTGGCGAGTTAGTTAAAGGTATGGATGGATCCCCTTGGAAGAGAGTAGAACCAAGTGCGAGCTTGCCCTTTGAGGGAGAAGACGACAAGAGTGTGTCGGGAGCGTTGGATATGCATGATAGTCTGTAATGGTGATGTGTTGGTATGGGTGATTGCCCCATCATAGGAATCAATGCTGGAAGCTTGAAACTACGGATTGGATGTGAAGAATGGCTTGATAAAGGTGAGGACTCCTCATAGCGGTGTGGGTGAAGATGATTTCTTGAAGGTGAAATTCATCTTAAGCGTCATTAATACTTACGTGCGAATGTCATGACGGGATTAACAAGATGAGCATGTGTGAAGCTATCAACAACGTCGGTGGATTAGTAATAGGTTGGTACCGCGATGGATGAGTGGAACTAGCGGTGTCGAGGAGATCGGCGTTACGGTCTCCATGCGGAGGAACTCCGGTGTCGGGAGGATGGCGTTTTTCGGTGGATTAGTAATGGTTGAGCCGCACGATGGATGAGTGGAACTAGCGCGTCAAGGAGATCATACGCTCTCCATGCGAGGAACTCCGGTTCGGGAGGATTAGCTTTTGACCTCCCCGCAACGATCGATCTGGGGAGATATGTTTGCCGTAGTATGGGCTGTTGAGCCTTGCAAAAGTGGATCATCTTATTTTGAGACTCCTCCATTCGATGGACACCATCTTCCAAAGAGATTCTGCCCGCCAACATGGCGCCCTTGGACGGGTTTGAGAATGACGGAGTTGAGCGAGGCCCGAGGACGAAAGTGTTATGCCTATTGGCCATAACGCGGACACGAAAATGGTTGAAGGGTTTTCTTCCCACGACGAGCCAAACCGCGCGTTAGAAAACCGGAGAGTGAAAGTTTACGCCTTTAGCCTTGTAAGTCCAAAGACACATACGTAATTAAAGATAACAAAGACACTCCAAAATTTTAACGTGAAAACCTCAAAAGAGGGAAAACCACGGCCTAGCCCAAAAAAAGCTTCCACTATGTATCTATTTCAGTACAAAATCTTCCCGATAACGGATTACGTGAATTGTATACGAGAGAGGAATAACAAATGTAACAACGATCAGAATTGTCATGGAGATGCGGGTAACTCTACAATGTGCATGGTGGTGGTGGTTGATGGTCACGATGAGCGATCTTGCGATCTGCTTGGATGATCTTCAAGCTTGAGAGCTCTCTTCCTCCTCACTTTTTCCTCTTCCCTCGCCTTGACTCTTCCTTTCTTCCTTGTTTGGTTCCTCCTCTTCTTCCTGCCTGACTCTTCCTCTTCTTCCTTGCTTGACTCTTCTTCTTCCCTTGCGCTTGATCTCCTCCCTCTTCTTTTTCACCGTCTCCTTCTTCTTCAGCTTCTTCACTTCACTTCACCACTGCTTGGCCCCCCAAATGAAGGCTATTTATATGGGAGGAGGGCATTTCAGAATTCATGTAAAGCCCGTATTCACCCCCCTCGACGGACTGATGATTCCTTTGATCATTTGATGTATTTTGAGCATTTGGATGCCCAAATGAAGTCGGAATTATGAGATCTTCGTTAGATCCGCTCGCCGAGACGCCGATTTGACTATAAACACTCATTTGAGAGCTGTTTTGGGATTTAATTGATGTCCCAAAGATTCCAATAAGATGATCTCGATTTTGACTCAAAATCATATCGCTGAACATCAAGATTCTGACTGATATTTTGAGAGTCATATGTATAAGCTAAAAAAATTAGTAAATTTAATTTTATGATATTTTTATTTAAATTTTATATTTAGAAAGCAAATAAACTATAACTCTGTAACTAGGTTATAAAAACCAATCCCATCCTTATAATCATGAATATGAGAGGAATCCTCTGGATACAAGAAAGCCAGCTCCATCGATACATATCTATATATAATTAATACATAAAGATATATATAATTAATTTATATATATATATATATATATATATAATATATATATATACATATATATATATATATATATATATATATATATATATATATATATATGAAATTAGATTAATTTAAATTTTAAAATATTTTAAATTTATTATTTCTAAGATCAAGTTCTCAAAGCTAGGTCATACCAATTTTTATGGCCATTACGAAAGGAGAATAATATTAAGAATGCTATTTTAAAGATCCTTGCATAGATATGGGACGAGCCGCATATGTTTAAACTACTTACACAGCGATTGAGTCTGTCATGACTCCGACCCAACTATTGCCTGTTCTAATCTACGTTTCTTTATATTATGTGCTCTCTTTTTTCCCCAAAATTTCGAAGCTCGGCACCTGACTAAATTTTTAATTATAATAAAGTTTAAAATTGTTGAATTTAGCTTTAGATAAAAATAATATAAATTTGATTGATTAATTATATATCATTTTTGTTTTAAAATAAATTTAGTAATTTTAAGCACTTATTTTCAAAATATTTTATTTATTTATTTATTCACTAGCAATCAACGGATTTGTTATCTGTACGAATGAGCCAACAGTTACAAACAATCAGAAACGCTAATCCAAATGCATTCCAATTGGGCTTTAAGGATTTTTTTGGAGTAGTTATAACTTTTTAAAAAGTTGATTGTAAAGATGTTGAAAAGTAGTTTTTAAAAACTATTATGATATATAAATATTTCTTTTAAAAAATTCAAACAATAACTTTCAATAAATTAATATTCTAACATTTTAATTTTAAAAATAACTTTTATCACAAAATTTTTGAAAAATAAAAAAATTATCAAATAAAGACATTACTTTCATAAAAAAAATGTAAATTCTTATCTATAAAGGTTTTAGAAAATGATTTTATTTGAGGGGTCTATTAGAGTCAACTCTACTAAATATTAAGAAGAATTGTTTCGAAAATTCACATCAGAAAAATTCTATTAAACAAAACATATGATCAAGTGGTCACATAATAATTTTTTAAAATAAAATATAACTTTTATTTTTTTTCTGTTAAATGTGTTTCTATTTTTATTTTTTTTCCAACTGCAAATTTAAAAATGAAAATTAGACTATGTATCGCTTACTATAATGAAAGTGACGCAACACTCTAAGAAATTATTTTAAAATATTTTAATCTAATTTTACTAATGAATTAATCAAATTTGAGCGAATGACATTCACTTTTATTGAAAATAAAACTCTTACATAATTTGATACGCCCCTCTAAAATTAATCTGATCAAGACGTAATCTCAAGATTTTCGTAAATGCTTCGATCTAATCTAATCATTTCAGCTTACAAATGACCGCCTCGAGACGAACATAGAATATCAAGCATACCGATCCGAGCTCGAATCGACTCGTGATCAAGCTATCGAGCATGAAAATGGATCCGATCCGCCAAATGGTCACCAAAATCGACATATTTATAGATCGAGCTTCAAGACGAATCCAACGAATCCAAGATCACCCAATTCGACATCATTACAGATCATCAAAATACACACCGATCGGGGGATCGACTGCCGTCCGATGGGAGTGGTTGGAGTTTTCCACGAATTTACAAGGCTCGCCACTCCCAAAAATCTATAAATAGACAGCCTCATTCTCACCTTAGAGGGACCGAATCTGATTTGAAGACTGAGAGCTCGAGAACCACCACTCGACGCCGACGCATCTATCACCACCGGCCACCACCAAGAAGTGTTCAAGATCGTGAGCTCGCCTTAGATCGCTCGTGAGGACTAGAAAAGACCGCTGCGCCTCTTTCTCCTCAAGATCAAGAGGTTGCTCCTAAGATCGCCTCGCCGCTTTTGGGAAACTTCTCCCGGGTTGGAGTCAATCCATATTGTTTTCTACACTCAATATATTTCACCAGAAACACCTTCTCCAACTAACGAAGCAAGGACAGATCTTTGAACACATAGTGAAAGTTCCAGACCGGGCAAGGCCCTGGTTTTTTCCCTTAACGGTTTTCCAATGATAACCCTGTTCATATCCCCGCTGTGTTGATAATTTGCCATCACGATCTACGAATAAAATTCTCAAGACGCAATGCTTACGCCCTGTGGGAATCTCAGCTCCATTGCTATATCTCCAATATGGTTGGTAAACGGGTTTGCGCCCCCAACGCCTCTCATTCTCGTGATCAAGGACGCCAAGTCTCCAACACTTCTACATAATGCACGTCTCCCGTGTGAGGGTCCGCCAGCCCCTCTTTGGAAGATCGCTCAAAGGATGGAGGATTCCTGAACGAAATTCTTCGACTCGAGAGGACCAAGAAAACGCTCCAACACGCCTGGAAGAGCCATGTTCCGACGGCCCCTCAAAGATAATCCAGATTTTCTTCCCGAGAATGATTACCCGAATGCCGGATCAACAAGTAGAGAACCCTTGGCACCACATCCGTGATGTCAACTTGATACCGCCAGCTCTACTCACCCACACGAATGGTCTCACCAGACGGTGAAACTCCACGCCACCTTATACGCTGATGAACTACGACGTGAAGTGAAGAGTTCCCAAAACAATCAATGATCCATTCTCCCGCTTTCCAAAACTCGCCTCGCCACGAGATCATCTCGCAATACCCGATTCGACGAGATTCAAGCTTCCCAAAGATGGACCTTACGATGGCACAACCGATCCAGACGAGCATATCGATCACTTTCGAACGATCATGCACACATTCGCAAATGACTCGCTCAGGTGTCGTATTCCCGCCGACTCTCAAAGGACGCTCATTGGTTCTATTCGCCGCTAAGGGTCCGTCCGATCATTTGGAGAGCTCGCCGATTTTTTGTGTAGCGCTCTAACAAGAGAATCATCGTGGATTCATCACATCTCTCCAATCCGCCGTAACGATGGAGAGTCCTCAAAGAATACTTCCAGAGGTTCTCCTCTGAAGCCCGACAGATACCAGGAGTAGATCCAGAACTTTTGAGGGGCGTGTTTCTCGGAGGACTCCGGCCAGGATACTTCTATTCATCATAATGCGGAGAGCCCATTCTATCGACTGTCCATAGAGGCACAAATCTCCACGACGGTTATCGTGCTCATCTAAGCAGAACCATCAAGCAAAGAAGAAGAAGGTTCCCAAAGGTGATGTTCAAACATCTCAAAAGAAGAGAAAAGAACCTCCCAAAACAGTGACATGACTTAATCGGAGAGGAAATATACGCTCTCAACACGCCATGCTAAACATCCTAGCTATTCGAAGAGGATGCGTGGCGCACCTTTAAAGCCGGAATTGGAAATCAAGAGAAATACACTTTCAAAAATGAAGTGCCACCAAGGAGGAGATTGAAAGACACACGTGTATCTAGCCGCTTTATACAAACCAACCCGCTTCCCAAAGAAATGCCGGGGCAACCATGAGGAACCGCCAATGGCCGGAGAGATAAAACAATTGCAGAGGGCCGCTGTTATCACCAAATATTCATTGCCGCCTTTCAAGAGCCGATCAAGAAGTCTCTGTTGACCATTCTATCACCTTTGATGATTTAGATCTAGAGGGCTTCAGATCCCACATCAAGATCCCTCACAAAGGGCTTGATCCATGCTTCAATATTAAAAGGATATTGATCGACAATGGGAGTTCTTTGATGTTCTTTTTACCCACTTTCTCATGGGTATAGAGAGAAGCTTCAACCCGCCGGCCCACGTATGGATTTGATAATCCACCTGTAGTGGAAGGACGACAATCGCCTTCTAACTTGGAGAATTTTCGACACAACCCACTGATACAATTTATTGTAGTCAAGTCCAGTCCGCTGACAATGCAATATTTGGGAGACCTCCAGGATATTCTGCGCAATACATCCGTGTCTCACCTCAAGATGAAATTCCCACACCACCGGCATGAGGTGGAATCGATAGCACAAGCGTATATCAAGCAAGCCATTTACGCCAAGAACCCTCAACATCGAACTGATCACAGATGAGGATGCCTCAAAGGGCTTCCGCTTGAAGATGTAATTTGTCTTCCTATCAAGTTGATCCATCGCAAAGGTGAAGGTGAGATCGTGTCGCCATCATCGAAATCGAATACGAGATTTTCGAAAAATCAAGATCTTTGCCGAGCGACCGATATCGCATTGACCCAAGTCATTACGCACTCCCTCAAAGTTGACTCAACCTACAAGCCGATATAAAAAAAAAAAGAACCTTCGCTTCAACGACAGTCATAGAACAAGAAATCACCAAACTGGAAGTCAAGTTCATTCGAAGTCTACTACCCCACCCGTTGGCTAACGAGTGTTAGTCAAGAAGGCCAACTTCGGAGAATGTAACTACAAACTTGATCGCATGCCCAAAAGAAGATAGCTTCTCTACCAACTAGTTGATGCCATCGACATCGATGTCGATTTCATGGATGCCTATTCGACCAACCCAGATAGTCAAAAGGTCCTTAGTGGACTTCCTTCCATACAGTTAACATCGCCGAAGTAACGCTCGATAAACAACCTGATAAGTTATAAATCCTCTATGATCGCACAACTTTCCATAACAAAGTTAACATCATCGAAAGCCTCATACACAACCTCGATAGTCAAAATTCGGATTCAACTCGCTCTTCCATAAACATCGCAGTAACGCTCGATAAACAACCTTGATAAGTTGCAATTTCTATGAGCCACAACTTTCTCCATAAACAAAGTTAACATCATCGAAAACGCCCATAAACAACCTGATAGTCAAAGGTCCTGTGGACTTCCCCATCTTCCACAGTTAACATCGCCGTAACACTCGATAAACAACCTGATAAGTTGGCAATCCTCTATAGACGCCTACAACTTTCATAACAAGTTAACATCATCGGTAAACGCCCATACACAACCTCGATAGTCAAAAAATCCTCCGATAATTCGAGATCTTCCTATGTGTTAACATCGCCGAGTAACGCCTCGATAAACAACCTTGATAAGTTGGCATCTATAGATCGCCAACTTTCTCCATAACAAAGTTAACATCATCGAAAACGCCCCATACACAACCCAGATATCGAGGTTCAGAGAACCTCTATAAATATATTCCAAGTTAGCCGAAAACGCCTAAACAACCTGATAAGTTGGCATCTATGCGCTTCCTTTCCATAACAAAGTTAACATCATCGAGTAAACGCCCGATACACAACCTCGGATAGGTCAAAATCCTCGCCGGATTCAATTCGAGATCTTCCCTATAGGTTAACATCGCCGAGTAACGCCTGATAAACAACCTGATAAGTTGGCAATCCTCTATACGCTACAACTTTCTCCATAAAAGTTAACATCATCGAGTAAACGCCCATACACAACCTAGATAGATCGAGAGGTTCGAGAGAACCTCTATAAATATATTCGCAAGTTTGTCGCGCCGAGTAACGCCTGATAAACAACCTGATAAGTTGGCAACTTATAGATCGCCTACAACTTTCCATAACATGTTAACATCATCGAAAACGCCCGATAAACAACCTCGATAGTCAAAATCCTACGGATTCAACTCGAATTCTTCCATACGTTAACGCCATCGAAGTCACGCCTCGACAACCTCGATAGTCAAAATTTTAGCGGATTCAACTTGACTCTTCCATAGTTAACGCCATCGAAGTCACGCCTCGACAAACAACCTCTGATATCAGGATTCAATTCAACCTCTTCCATCACGTTAACGCCATCGAGCACACTCTCGACAATACTGGATCAAAGATCCTCCGGCCGCCACTGTCAACGCTGACCGGTCATCACTGCCGCCATCACTGAATCTCGGCGGCATCTCCGCAATTTCATCGGCCATATCGCTACTGATTGCCGCTCACACCACCGCCATACAACCTCAGAAGGCCACTGCCGCTGCCGATCGCTGAAGATCGCTATCGAAGTCACACTCGATAAATACCGGATAGTCAAAGATCCTCCGGTCACTGCCGACTACTGCTGAATTGCCGCTGGCATCATTATCACATTATCGCTGCCATCCGCTGACATCGACGCTACGGCATGCCAATCATTGCCGGCTTACCGGTTGCCGCTAATCGCTGATAATCTCATTTTATCGACGCGATCGCACTGCCGGCTACTATTGCCGTTGACAACTCAGCCAGACTACGACATCATTGCCTACTACCGCTGACTCGCCGGCATCTTTCGCGGTTACCACATCATCGCTGCCATCTCGCTGACTACTGACGCACATTATCGCCGCACGCTGGCCAAGGCCACCATCGTCCATCGCTAACCTCTGCTCGGTATCGCTCTCATCGCTCCAAACCCGGACGGTCTGGCGACGCTTTTCGAGATGAAAATTATTCAGAGTGCCCAAACTCCCACCGGGAGGGCTATGCACTCTTGTGGAGATGAAGAGTAGAGGTTGATCCAAAAAGAGTGCCCAAACTCCCACCGTGGGGAGGGCCCCTAAGAGGAGAAGAGGAGATCCAAAAAGAGTGCCCAAACTCCCACCTGGGGAGGGCTATGCACTCAAGAGAGGAGGAGGTCCAAAAAGAGTGCCCAAACTCCCACCGTGGGAGGGCTACGACTCAAGAGAGAGAGTCCAAAAAGAGTGCCCAAACTCCCACCGGGAGGGCTATGCACTCTAAGAGGAGAAGAGGAGATGAGAAAATGTGCCTTTCCTCTTAGCCCTGGGGTTTTATAGACTCTCTAGGGGCAAAAGCATAAAACCAAACCTCAAACCGCTCAAACCGCCAAAACCGCCATTCGTCACAGAAGGCTTGGCCATACAGTTCGCTAAGGCCGCCAACAAGGCCATGTCGCTGTCAATCGCCATCCATGTCGCGACTGCTTCAGCCGGGCCGAACGGCCATGGCTGCGAATCGGCCAGCCGCGGGTCGACCGCCCGCCCGCTGACTGCTCACATCGGCTATTTGCTCAGCAATCAGCCATGGCTGACTCGCCATTGCACTCCGCCACTTCAAATTTCACAGGCCACCAGACCCGCTGAAGCAACAATGCTCTATTATGCTACGCAGAGGCTAAGGCTGGCATTCATGTTGGCTACAAGGCTGGCGCGACGCGCTCGCTGGCGCCACGCACTGAAGCTCGTTTCGCTTCCCCATCGATCCGTAATTCAAATTCGCTCACAGATACCTATACACATTTGCCCGCATGCCTTCCATAGTCATAATCTTGTGCTCGGAAGATTCGTTTCAATATGCGTAGTTGATGGACTCTCAAATTTCATTGAAGAATTTGCTATTTTCAAGATATATATTTATTTGATGAGATAACCACAAAAATAGAATCGATACGCCCCTCGTAAAATTAATCCGATCAAGCACGAATCTCAAGGCATTTTCGAAATGCTTCGATCTAATCACCGATTTCGTTTTACAATCAAGCCTCGATGAGACGAACATAAGAATATCAAGCATACCGATCCGAACTCAATCGACTCAAATCGTTATCTATATGAAAATGGATCCCGATCCGCCAAATGGTCACCAAAATCGACATATTTATTCGATCGAGCGCCAAGACGAATCCAACGAATCCAAGATCACCCAATTACATCATTAAGGCACCATCATCAAAATACACCGTCGATTAGGGATCGCGACTCCGTCCGGGAGTGGTTGGAGTTTTCACGAATTTACAAGGCCTGCCACTCCCAAAAATCTATAAATAGAGCTTCATTCTCACCTTAGAGGGGACCGAATCTGATTTGAAGACCAGAGCTCAGAACCACCAGTCGACCTTGACGACGCATCTATCACCACCGCCACCACCAAGAAGGTCAAGATCGAGCTCGCCTTAGGAGATCGCCCTGTGGAACTAGAAAAGACCGCCACGCCCTTTCTCCAAGATCAAGAGGTTGCCCCGTAAGATCGCCCTACCGCTTTTGGGAAACTTCTCCCTTGAGAGTTGACCGATATTGTTTTTTCTACACTCTAATATTGATTTCCTCAGAAACACCTTCTTCCTAACTAACGAAGCAAGGACCAGATCTTTGAACACATAGTGAAAGTTCTACAGATGGCAAGGCCCCGTGGTTTTTTCCCTTAACGGGTTTTCCACGTATAACCCCTGTGTTCATATCCCCTGCTTGTGTGTTGGATAATTTTGGGCTACGACGAAGATCTCGCATCTACCGGAATAAAATTCTCTAGCACGCAACACTACTCATCAAATGTTTATGTGGCATAATTTTTTAATTTGCTCTTTTTTTAGTGTAATATTTTCATATAATCATTATGATATGAACTTATTCGAGGCTCCTGACATGTTTTTTTTCTCTCTCCCAAAGTGTATTGGGTAATGAGAAATTAATCACGTTTAGGATTGTCAAAAAAATGCTCTTTGTTAATAATGGGCTAAATAATAAGCCCTATAGTGACCTCAGAGAACGAAATAATGCACAGATTAATCATTTAAAATCACTAAATAACCTTCAACCAAAGGTAGATAATGGAGCACTTTCCATCTGTAACAATAAACTATTGAGAGAAGAAGGGGACGGTGGATTCCCATGTTATCTACAGTTTCTCATTTCAACTCAAAAAGCTATAGTGGTATAACTCCCACCAACACTCATCACCTTTGTGCTCCAGCTAAGGCACTGAGATATCCACAGTCTCTTAGCTCGGTTGATGAGCGAATGTGACCGAAAATCCTCCGGATCTCATTCGATTCCTTTTCAGGGCGGAGGTGCTTCCTTCAGGGGGATATCAAGAGGATCCGTTATATATGGGTGATAAATGTGACGCTATAGGCCCAAGGGATTAGTCACAACAACATCCCCACTCATAAAATGAGTGAGATATTGGGTGGATACCCTCACAAAAAAAAAGACACTGAGATGGCTTGCTTTGACCTTTAACTTGCTTCTGTGACACCTGTGAAAACTCGATAAGAGATGTGACCCTAACCTGAAGTAACCTTATCAGTATAGGATGACACGGCTTTGGTTAAATTAAAACTCAATTTATATGAGAGAAAATTGCCTTTGCTAATTGAAGCTGTTGTGTTTCCCGAATAATTAATTTTTCATTGTCATCTTTTGGTCTTTTATTAAGTTCTTACCAAGATAATTTACCAAGTTATGATGGTTGAGGTCTATTGTACTAAGATTAGATATTCTTATAATATTCTTGTTAAACTATAACTCTGATCTTGAATCAAGTCCAATGGCGCAAAACATTATCATAAACCTAGCCCAAGGAAAATTTGACAATACAATTATATTAAAATTTTAACTTTTGCATAACTTTTAATGAGATATTTTTTTACACTTATTATGCTGAAAATCGATTCTATAAAAGTTTACATCTTAAACGTTATGAAATCCAGCACATAGATATTTGAAGAGACGAATAACTCCAAGATTTTATATGGAAAAACTTCAAGAGGAGAAAAGATTATGGTCATAATAAAATCTTCCACTATGTATCTACAAAGTTTTTTGAAGTTTTAACAAATTATGTTTAAGCGACAATGGAAATCCGCGAATCATGTAACTCAATGTAGCGGTAGTTAGGTTGTATTGGTAACCATTGATGATTGTGAATAGCGTCGGTGGTGATAATCGGAGATAAATGCGATGTGTCAGCGTGTCGCGGTGGTGGCAAACCGATATAAATACTCGCGGATCGATGGTGCGGTTAACGGCGGTCAGCAATAATACGGCGTGGTGTGATGATGGCCCGCGCTGGTCAGCGATGATAGCCGCGATGGTGGTCAGCGGTAATGACCGCGCATGAATTCATAACGATATGTCGATATGGTAACTCGCAGCGGCCGGCGATCAGCAATGGTCAGCGCGGAGGAACTCGCGCGTGATGGCGGTGATAGCCAACGGCTGGTGTCGCGGGTAGCGTTGCTGAGTAAACGATGGTCGATGGTGATAACGGCGGCAATTGGTTGATGGCGAGACCGGTGGTAGGCCTGGCCGGTCAGCGGTGGTTATAAACGTGGTGGCGGCTCAGTGACTGAATATGCATGGAGGATGTACCAGCTCTCTCTCTTTAGTTTGGCTCACCTCATGAAGAATAAGGGCTATTCATAGATTAGAGAGATGGCGTTCTATAAATACATGCAAAATTAACTACATCGAATGGCTCAAAATGATTCCATTGATCATCGATGTATTTTAAATATTTGAATGCTCAAATGAAAGTCGAGATCTTGTTCTTATTAGATTTTCATATATCAATTTGATCATAAACACTCCATATTTAGAAACTATTTAGGATTTATATCCCAAAGTTTATAATGATATTTTAAGTCTTGATAAGGACAGTTTGACGTAGAATCAGATTCTTTGACGTTCATTTTTGATGTCATATCAACACTTTCTCTCACCTTGAACTCAACTAAATATGCAACTCATTACATCCATCAATTCTCCGCAAAAAAAAAATCAATAACATCATATAGCATATAGTTAATTCATAATTAAGTAAAGCCATGGGCAACCTTTTTTTTAGCTCTGGCCAGTTTCTTTTTTTTTTTCAAAATATTTTATATGTTCATAATTATTCTTTTGCCAATATCATTCAATATTAAAATTATTTAAAATTAATATAAATAATATTAATTAAAATATTATTACAACATAAAATATATATTGTTTATTAATATATGAGATAAAAGAAAAGCCCTTATTTCAATACATCGTATTTATATATATCTGTGTCCTCACAATTTTTTTTTTTTCTGCTTGTACGTTTACACCTGTGGGTATATAGTTTTATCCAAAATAAAATAAAAATATTATTGATTTTTAGATATAATTTCGCCCGATAAATCTCTACGGTTTACCGTTTCCTACTCTAATATTGTTTTACCTGACATCCAAATCAAAACCGGCCGGCCCTCAACTTTCCTCCTTTCCTGACCACTTTCCCCATCTTTATATAACCAGTTATTCAGTAGTAAAACGAACAACAACCCTCATACCGGCCTCTCCCATAATTTTCCGAATCCCCGTCGATCTCCTCAATTTCCAATGAAAGGAGGCAGAAAAGGCACATCTCATCAATCCATGAGCCCGAGCAGCCCACCATCGGACACCGACATCTCCGGCTCTTCCAAAGAGCAGGACCGCTTCCTCCCCATCGCCAACGTCAGCCGCATAATGAAGCGTTCTCTTCCAGCGAACGCGAAGATTTCAAAAGAAGAAAACAGTGCAGGAGTGCGTCTCCGAGTTCATCAGTTTCATCACCGGTGAGGCTTCCGATAAGTGCCAACGGGAGAAGCGAAAGACGATCAACGGCGATGACCTGCTTTGGGCGATGACGACCCTTGGCTTCGAATCCTATGTCGTTCCTCTAAAGGCTTATCTTAGCCGCTATAGGGAAAGTGAGGGGGAAAAGAATTCTATGGCAAGACAACAGGAGCCGGAAGTTGTCGCCGGAGATCGTGATCAGTCTCTGAACTTTCAAGAAGGGAGCGTCATCGTCAACCCCGTGGCGGCGGCAGTGGCAGCCGGATATGATGGCGGGTACTATACTCCGGCGCCGGGGTTTGGAGGGGACATGGATTTTTTGGGAAGATGGGCAGTGGACCTCATGAGGGAATTCATGGTGGAGGAAGGCCGACTTTGCCAGACCAGTTCCATGGTGTTCATTGGTAAACCAGTTTTAGGAGAATTGCCTTTTTCGCCTGTTCAAATTCAATACATTTTTAACATTATTTTTTTTAAATTATATCATATATTTATGATATATCATTTAAATATATATATGTTAAATATGTGTTAATTTCTGAGCGCGAAAATCATTGGTTATTACAGGCCTTTGAAAGAGGGAACAGTACCACTGCAAATTATTTATTATGTATTCTAAACTCTATTTTTATTTTTAGTTGCTTATGATTTACATTCTCTCCCATTATCATAATTATTGAAGTGCAAAATTGTTCAGTCTCTGTCATTCAATTTATTTTGAGTAATTACACTTTTTCAAATTTTCTAATAATTTACGAAAATTAAATAAAAATTATTTTCAACTATTTAATGTAAATTAATGGCAGGATTTTGACGAATTTAACTGGTTTTTATTTATCATATTAAAAGAGCGAGAGAGAATTCAGATCATCTTGATGCGGAATGGATTTAATAAAGCATCAATTATTAAGAAAAAAAAAAATATTTAATAGATTTATGCTTTATTGGGAATTTTAAAAGTTATGCCTTCTCTCTTTTTTTTTTCTTGGGTTGACGGAATATATGCGAGGAATCCTGAAGAAAAAGTATAGTTTCTTTATGTTATTCATTGTCCAGTTTTTTTTATTTTTTTTATTTTTTTAAGCATTTGAGTGAATTTAATCAAAAAAATTTAATATATATATATATATATATATATATATATATATATATATATATATATATATAGCAATCATTTAAATTCAAGATCTTTCAGTTGAAAATTAAAATTTTCGATGATTAGACTAAGATGCCCTCACAGTTAATTTCCTTTGAAAAAATATTTGAATTGAATTTGCGGAAAACTATATCACATTAGAATGACCCTCGGCCTCTTTGAAGTTATTTTTCACTAAGAAAAATGCAAGAAACTTGTCCAATAAAAAATTAAAAAAAAATTATATACACACTACATAATTCTCATGTATTTACAAATCTAATATTTAAAATTTCGATATTTATATATCTAACGTTTTTTATACTTGAAAAGAGAAATTTATTTTAAAAATTAAATAATAGGATATTTTTTATGTGATATTAAAGATTCAAATTTATTTATGAAAATTTTAAATTTAAGTATTAGATATATAAATATATAAGAATTATGTGAAATGTATGTAAATCCTCAAAATAAATAAATAAAAGATTTGTATACAAATCATATTTAATACTCAAAATTTTGATATATGTATATATATATATATATATATATATATATATATATATATATATATATATATATATATATATATATATATATATATATAAAACAATTTTCAAGTATGAAAAAAATTATTTATTTATTTATTTATATAAAAATTAATGATAATAATATATTTAATGTGATATTATTAATGTTTATACATTAGATATCTAAATCCATAAAAATTACATAGTTTGCCTTAAAATAACAAGAAAATATATGTACGAATATGCAACAAAAGAAAGATGCGTAGAATAAGGACAACAAAAGTATCTTTATTTGTAGAGAAGGCCGTTTCAAGAACAGTTGAAACCTTCTTCTACTCATTCTACAAATATTTTGAAATATTATATTTTTTTTTGTATTTATTTGTAATCATCAATTAAATGAATGGTCGTGATACGGTTCAGTAATGTAGCTCCGATCTTCAAGAACAGTTGAAACCTTCTTTCGTTTTCATCCATTTACTATGTCAGCCGACCAGGTCTCTAAGTAACTAAGTATTCTGTTATGCAAATATAACTGAATATAAATAAAAATTTACATACATAATACACTATTTTTTATCTATATATCTAACATCTAAATTTTAATATTTATATAAATAATATTTGATAAAACATATCCAATCATATATATTTTTAAGTAAAATAAACATTAATTTTTCATGCATAAGACTCATATATAAGAAGTTAGATATCTAAATCCATAATAATGATAGTAGTTGATGGCGGTGGTAAAGAAATTTAATCATCACGGTGGCTAAAATGGTAGTGGAGCGTTATGGTTATGGCTAATCGATAGTTGGTGCGATAATAAAATTGAATGGGTGGTCATTCGGCATTGGTTGTGCAACTTTGATTATATGACAATATTTATTGGTGGTATCCGACAATTAATGATGGTTTTAACAATTATAATTTTAAGAATATATGATCATGACAAAATCAAGATGATCTTCTCTTTGCACTAAGTATTATATTTGGAATTCATCTAAATACGGCAAATTTCAAATATATTGAATTTAAATTAAATGATGAATTTGAAATATATTAAAATTTTATATTGTAATCCAAATTCATCAACAAACACAAAAAATTTTAAAACCTCTGCTTTCTAAATATAATACAATCAATTTGCAGCAAATCAAACCACCCCTTTTAATGTTAAAGAACTTTGAGCCTTTTGCCTCTTTTATGGGCGGTGAAAATTTGAGTGTGATATAAATTTAAGATTAATATTTAAAAAAATATTTGCAACATTTATTTGATTTACTGATTAATGTTAGAATTTAAGAGTCAGAGTGATTTTGTATGTTATTCGGTTCATTTTATTAAGCAAATGTGATAAAATTTTATATTTATGTTTAGACACAATAATTTATTGATTCATGAAGCATAAAGTCTATTTAAAAACTTATATAAATTATAGAATTTATATATTAGTTTTTATCATTTATCTGTCTATCTATTTATCTATCTGTCTTATTGATATTTCATTGATTAAATATATGAGCTCATTAACATTAATTCTGAAGTAATACGATGGAACATCATTGCGGCCTTTCTATTTATTTATTTATTTTACGGGCTATCATAACCCCAAACGGGAAGGAGAGTAAACACCGAAGGACGAAAATGATGGTCCGCGATCCATTGTATTATGCCAGTGATATTTTACTTTCAGAAGAGATATTCACTTAACGTCAAAAAAAGTACAAAATATTAAAAATATGACAACTTATAGCAAATTTAATATTCTTTCTTTCCTAACCAATTGAAATTATAGATGAGAACATCAGAAGCAATATATTGACCTAATAATACAGTTTTTTTTTATTTTTATAATTATAACACGTTTCCTTGTATTTCATAAGATAATAAATTTTGTCCGAAACTCATATTTTTAACAAATTTTAATAGTAGATTCTTGATATAATACTGAAAATTTCACTACAAAGTCAAATATTGATCGAAAATAGTAATTCGACTCCGGATCGAACTTAAAATATAATTAAAAATTTGATATCAATCGTCTTAAATATTGAGTGTTTATTGTCCTCGGCGTGAAATTTGGATCAATCTAAGATATCCTAATTCATACTTCATTTGAGCATTCAAATACTTAAAATACATCAGATGATCGAAGGAATCATTTCTAGCTGTCCGATGGAGTGGTTTGAATTTTGCATGTATTTACGTAAAGCGTCCACTAATCTATAAATAACTATTCTTTCATGAAGGGGTAGGCAAAGAGAAGAGAGTTCTAAGATAATCATAGCCATTCACCACTCGTGGCGCCACGCTCGCCTAACCACCGCTAGCATTCGCCCGCACCACCACCGCCGGTCCATCACCGGTCATCACCGCTGGGTGCTCGCACCATCGACCATCACTGTGCCATCGAATTTTGCTTACCACCACCATCGATCGCTGGTATACCACGATCAGCCGGTCATCACCCGCTTAGTCGCCGCCATCAGAATATTTTGCCACCGAATAAATACCATCGATGCATCATCGTTATCTGGTCGTCCGATTGCCGATCTGGCTATCATTACCGCCATCTCGCCGGTCATCACCTGCCGAATGTGTTGTTCATCAACTATTACCAATTATTATAGCCATATGTTGATAATTTGTTGATTCAGGATTCCCATTGTTAGACTTTCTTTCTGATCGTAATATCGAAAAAACTTTGTACTCAAGAAATACAATATAGTGGAAGATTTTTAGGCCGTGGTTCTTTACCCTCTTCCTGGAATTTTTTCACGTAAAAATTCTAGTGTTTTCTTGTTTATTTTTCAAACATCTGTGTGTGTGCTAGATTTCACAACAAAGTTAAGGCGTAAACTTTTATTCTATTACAACTGGTTTTCTAGCACGCAACAGTTTGACGCCGTATGTGAGAAATCGATTCACATTATTTCATCATGTCTCACGACTAAGTTTCCCAACAAGATCAAAACCACCAGTCAGGTGGAGCATTTCATGCTTTTAAGGAGCATATACGAAGAATGAATATTCATCAAACTTCGATCATTCACCTTTTGTTGGAGACTGGGAGGCAACTCTTAATCTCAAAATATTATCGAAATCAATATTCTGGATATCTAATTGATTATTAGTTCAAGAAGCAAGTCAGTAATACTCATGAAAAAGGCAACGGTCAAGGAGCAACTTTTGCTACAAGCTCAAACAAATATTTTGATTTGACCCCTTCCATACAGATTAACATCATCGAGCTCTAACAAACAATCTCGGATAGGTCAAAACTTTGCACCTACTCCTCACAGGTTAATATTATCGAGCGAAGACTCTCACAAATAATCTCGGATGGGTCAAAACTTCGAACTAATCGCGAGTTAACGCGTCGAGCAAAGATCGACAAACAACCCCTGATAGTGAAAACTTAGCACCATACATGCCGTCGAAAGTGAAGACTCGACAAACAACCTGGATAGGTCAAAACTTTGCACCTACTACACAAGTTAACGCCATCGTGAAGACTTAACAAATAATCTGATAGGTCAACGGACTACTCGCAATGCGTCATCGAAGCGAAGACTCGACAAACAACCTGATAAACTTTGCATCTACTACCCACAGGTTAAATGTCATCGAGTAATACTCTGATAAATAATCTCGGAATAATCAAAATGTTTATCCTCTTCCACACAGGTTAACGTCACACTTTGATAAAATAACCTCAGATGAGAGTTAAAACTATTGACTTCTTCTACACAAGTTAAATGTCACCAAGTAAAACTCTAACAAACAATCTTGGATAGATCAAAATTTCACACATACTCCACACAGGTTAACGTTATCGAGTGAAAACTTTAGCAAACAATTTCGGATGGGTCAAAAATCCCTAGCGGATTCGATTCGACCTCTTCCATACAAATTAACATCATCAAGTAATACTTTGACAAACAACCTCAGATGAGTCAAAAAAATTTGACAAATTCAATTCGACCTATTCCATACAAGTTAACATCATCAAGTAATACTTTGACAAACAATCTCGGATGGGTCAAAAATCCTCTATAGATTCAATTCAACATTTTCCATACAGGTTGTTGTCATCAAATAATATTTTGACAAACAACCTCGGATGGGTCAAAAATCTTTGGCGGATTCGATTCGACCTCTTCCATACAGGTTAATATCATCAAACAATACTTTAACAAACAACCTCGGATGGGTCAAAAATCCTCAACGGATTCGATTCAATCTCTTCCATACAGGTTACTATCATCAAATAATGCTTTGACAATCAACCTCATATAGGTCAAAAATCCTTGGCGGATTAGATTCGACCTCTTCCATACAGGTTAGAGTCATCAAGTAACACTTAGACAAACAACCTCGGATGGGTCAAAAATCTTTAGCGAATTCGATTCGACCTCTTCCATACAAGTTAACGTCATTAAGTAACACTTTAATAAATAACATCGGATGAGTCAAAAATCCTCAACGGATTCGATTCAATCTCTTCCATACAAGTTCATGTCATCAAGTAACATTTTGACAAACAAGCTCGGATGGATAAAAAATTCTTAGCGAATTCGATTATACCCTTTCTATACAAGTCAACGGCATAAAGTAACATCATGAATAATTACACTTTGAAATTATTTGCTAGAACTTTTGAGTTTTTTGAGGAATGATTCATAATCAATGCTTCCCTACCACCTTGACAGTTGTTAACTATTGGAGTTCTAAGAAAATCAATTTTCTATAAACTATAGGCCTTAATCACCTCCAAACCTGGTCGGTCCGATGATGACAGTTGATGCCTCTCTCAAGAGAAAACTGGAACCTCGTCATATGAACTACGGGCCTTGATCACCTCCAAACCCGGTCGATCTGACGAGGACAATTGACACCTCTTTCGAGGGAAAATCGGAGCCTCTCCATATGAACTATGGGCCTTGATTCAACCCACCGGACCGACGAGAAATGACACCTCTTCGAGGGAAAATCGAGCCTCCAGTATGAACTACAAGCTTTGATTGCCCGAACCCGGTCGACGAAAGACGCCTCTCGAGGGAAAATCGGAGCTCCGATAAAAAACGGACCTGATCGCCTCCAAACCCGACGGTCGACGGCGGACAGTTGACGCCTCTTTCGAGGGAAAATCGAAGCCTCACCATATGAATTATGGATATTGATCACCTCTGAACCCGGTCGGTCTGATGAAGATAGTTGACGCCTCGAGGGAAAATAGCCTCCAGATGAACCACGGTCCTTGATCATCTCAAACCCTCGGTCCGACGAGAATAGTCACGCTTTTGAGGGAAAACCTGAGATTAATGAAAGCGGCCTCGATCGCCTCCAAACCGGTCATCCGATATGCCTCTTTCAAGGATAATCGAGCTATATGAACTAATGATCGCCTCAGCCCTAGATCCCACGAGAACAATTGACGCCTCTCGAGAAAATCTAACCTCGCCATGAACTACATGACGCTTCCAAACCCAATCTCCAACGAGAATATGACGCCTCTCAAAGAAAAATCGAGCTCAGATGAGCTATATTCTTAATCAAGATTTAATGACCTTCTCTTCTAAGAAGAAGGTCAGAGCTTCACTCACAACAGAAAGAAAAATAAATAATTTTTTTTTACCCTAGCCCTCGTCGCATTTAATTAGAAAAAAAACCTTCTCCTCAATATGACATTTAATTTAAAAATAAACCCTCACCTCATTATGGCATTTAATTAGAAAAAATTATCTCCCCATTATGGCATTTAATTAAAACAAAAATCCCCTTCTCCTTATTATGATATTTAATTAAAAAAAAAACCTCATCTCACTAAATACTGATATATATATATATATAAATTAATAAATTAATACATATAATATATATAATTACAAATCGTAATAATAATGAAAGTTATTTTATTTTAAAATAAAAAGTTTAATATATTTTTGGATGAAATAAGTAATGTCATCCAAAATAATTGATATCATAATCAAAATTCTACTACCAAGACGAATCAATGTCAAAAGCACTGATTCGATAAGACTAACCGTGATCAAGCCGCTTAAAATATAATTAAAAAATTTACGATAGCATTCGCTCCTAAATATTGAGTGTTTATTGTCAAATCGGCATCTCGGTGCCAGGATCTAACGTTTCAAGAGATCTCCTAATCACTTCATTTGAGCATTCAAATACTTAAAATACATGATGATCAAAGGAATCATTTGGCCGTATGAGTGATTTGTGATTTATTTTTCGTAAACATCATTTTTCTAATCTATAAATAACTTCAATCTTCACTGATTTAGTGCGAAAGACAAGCTAAGGTTAAATTTATATTATATTTATCTTAAAACAAATATTATGATTAAATCTGATTGGGGACAAGAATATTCATGGATGTTGATTTTGTTGAGATTTCCTCCTGAAGTTAGCTGTCCATTATTCATCGCCTAAACCATTCATATTAAAATAAATGGCTTCTCTTAATGACTCTAATTACATAGATAACCCTAAATATATAATCTAGATCCTTTTCATAAATAGAACTCACGTTACTTAACAAATAAATAACAATATGAAAAATTTTCAAACGATCAAATTACACATATTAAGGGCTGTTTGAGATCATTTGTTATTTTAGTTTATTTTATTTTAAAATAAAATATATTTGTTGATGATTATTATTTTTAAAAATATTCAAAATATCTCTTCTAGATGTTGTGAGTGTTCTTAAAAACAGTATTATTTATTTAAAAAAATAAAAATATTAAATAAATATATTTTTAAAAAACATAAAAATAATACAAAATAAAATTTATTCCAAACAACCTCTAAATAACTTTATAATCGGAGCTTTAATCTATTTTTTCATGAGCTATAAATGATCTTATTTATCATCATAAATAATTTAAATATCTAATTATTCAAAATTAATTAATTAATTAATCATGACTAAACTTTGAATGAGCTGAGCCTCAAGTAATTTATCAAACGATTTATAGTCACAAATTTTAGGATTCTTAAAAAGCCTTACTTTTTTTGGTTTTAATGATATTAGTAAAAACAATACAGTTACACATTAAAATATTTTCTTTTTCAAAAAAACTTAAGGAGCCGATTGGGATCACTTTTATTTTTTATTTTTTATTTTTTATTTTATATTTTTATTTTATTTTATTATTTTTTTAAAATAACATTATTTATTTTTTAAAACAAAAAAATAAAATCACATAAAAATACTAAGCATATTTTTAAAAATAACATAAAAATAATAAAATACCTTCTAATTATAGATAATTTTATAAAAGAAAATATGCATATTAAATTATTTTCCGGCAATACTACAATTTCATTTATCTTTGTACAAATATAATCTATGTAATAATTGCAACACTATAGCAATTCCACATCGTTGCCAAAAAAATTATGCCGGTGTCACGATAGGGGAGTTTACAAAGGAGGACTGGGAAAAAAACAGGCTGGCCCGGCCCAGCCCATCTCTATCTAATTTTAAATATTAAATATATAAATATATATGAATTATGTAGATCTTTATTTAAGTGAAATATATTTTTTAAAATATAAAAAAATATTAAATAATTAAATATCTAATTTTAAATATTATATATATAAATATATATTAATTATGTGGTATGTATGTAAAATTTTCTTTATTCTATTATCTAAATAAAAAATTCACTTCACTTAAAAGAAAATCTAAATCCCCCCTTATGATGAATGGTGCAAGTTCTATTTTTTTTTTCCTTCCAAAATTTTTTTTTTCTAATTTTTGTCTTTGTTACCTAATCAAGAGGACTACCGAAGCATGACCTCTCTCTCTCTCTCTCTCTCTCTCTCTCTTTTAAATTTATAGATGTGAATAGTATAATTTAGATGTGAAGTTATAATTTTAAATATTATATATATAAATCCCTTAAAAAAAAGTCTCCATGCCTTCTCACAATAGCTCAATTAATTGTTACTACTACTATCATTTTTTTGTATTAGAATATTGAGCAAAAAATTTTATAAATCATAAGATAATCTATTGATTGAAAAATTTTAACCAAAGATCTGTCAGCTTCTTTGCATGTGAATTTATGATTAAATTAATTTAAATATCCCAAAAAATTTCTATAAATAAGAGATTTAAGAGTTATTTGGGATCAATTTTGATTTGTATTTTTTTTTTATTTTTATGATATTTTTAAAATATGTTTATTTGATATATTTTATATATTTTTATTTTAAAATAAATAATATTATTTAAAAATTATTAAAAATATTTTTTAAATATTTTAAGTATTTTAAAAAATAATAATAACTATCAAATATATTTTACTTCTAAATAAGACATAAATATAAAACAAAAATAAAAAATAAAAATAATCCCAAACAGCCTCTTAGAATCTATGTTCTTTAAAAAAAGAAGGCCAAATTATTAACTCTTAAAATAATCCTGCGGCTCGGACTGCTCTCCATCTCCCAATAAAAAATAGATTAAAAAAACATGCTAATATAAAAAGTTAAAAATGACATTTTAATATTAGTAAAGATTAAATTCCCATCTCTTATTAGTAGTATATATGTGCTGACTAGCGGAAAGCTAATGAAAAATTATAAATAGATTTTTTGAATTTACTAATAAGACTTTTGTTTATAAAACATATTAATTATATTTTATTTAAATTTTATGAAGATTTGATGTAAAATTTTAGTGAATTTCAAAGTCATATTTTAATTCAAATTTCTTGTATTTAGAGATTACTTATTTTTAAATACAATATCAAATTGTTACGACAATCATGTCTCGTAGCTGCCATTAATCATCATCACTATCGTTGTCACTGGCTGCAAGCCACTATTACGAGCATGGCCTATTATGCTAGTTGTTACCCTCACTATCACTATCTCTATCATTGATACCGTAACTATTAAGTTTAAAATGATTTCATTTTATTTCAAACTAAAATAAATAAATGAAGTAAAATAAAATCTTATAAATACCTTATACTTCATCATTTATCTCAAAAATATTTAAAATATATTACATTTTAATTTTCATTATTTTCAATTATGTTGTATTCTTTTCTCTACAAATCAAATGAGTTACTTAAAAGCGTGCTTGCTTCACAATTTAAATTTTTTTCAAATGATTTGATTATAATGAAATTGAATACATTCTTTTTAACATTTTATAGATTGAGTACATTAAAAGTGTTGCATGCTAGAAAATCAGTTGCGGTAGAATAAAAATTCTACTTAATTTTATTGAAAATCCAAAGACACACAATGTGGCGGAATTAATAAGAAAACTGTAAATTTTACGTGAAAAAATCTCAAAAGAGGAAAAATCACGCTAAATTAGAAATCTTCCACTATGTATTTATTTAGAGCATAAAATTTCCCGATAACGGATTACAAAATCAGAAGAGAGCGAATGAGAATCGAATCGACAACTAAGTCATAGTCACGGCCAGAATGTAAATTTAGATGATGACGATGACAACAACGAGGATCGATGACGAGAGCGTCGAGATGGTGACCGACGAGATTGACGACGCAAGGATCAACGCTGGCGATTATCGACGGCGGCGTGCGGCCGCAGTTGTGACAACCGCCGAGTGGTGACGATTGCTTTGAGGATTAAGTTTTAGAGCACTCCCTCTCTTGCATGGGCCCCTTCATATGAGAAATGAGGCTATTTATAGATTGGAGGGCGTCTTCAGAATACATGCAAAATTCGAACCACTCCACTTCATCTGACAAAATGAATGATTCCTTTGATCATTTGATGTATTTTAAGTATTTGAATGCTCAAATGAAATGAGATCTTGGGCTTGTTAGATTCGGCCATCAAGACGCCGATTTGACTATAAACACCTTGTTTAAGAGCTATTTATGGATTTAACTGATATCTCAAAGTTTCTAATGATATTTTAAGTGTTCGATCTTGACTAGTTTCAACTGAGGATCAAATTATTTTTGACATCAAGATTCATATTTCGACTAGTAGAATTTTTAGTATATCATCGCTCTATTTTTTTTGGATGACATTATCTCAATCATCCAAAAATATTTATGTCATATACTTGAAAATAGCAAATTCTTCAATGAAATTTGCGGGTCCATTAACCACATATTTTGAGAGAACAAATATTCATGAGAGCACAATATTATGATCACTAAACGTGCGGTCGCGATGTGGGTAGTACGCATAAGATTTCGAGTTATAGACCATTCAGTATCTAGCGCTCATGGGCTCTGTGTAGCGGCCGAGAATTGGGGTCAGCTGAACTGAGGGTCGAATGGGCTGAGGTAGGTCGAATGGGGGCGCTACGGGAGCGAGGTTCCACGATCGGCGGGTCATGGTCGCTGGTCGAGGAGTTCGGGTCACGCGTATCAGAGGAACGGTAGCGAGGAGAGAGCGAACCTCGGCGGGTGGTATGAAGCGCCGCTGGCGCCATGAAGGGCTATGAGGGTTTTTTTGTCCTGTTCGCTACCGCTTTGGGCGATTTTGAGAAGTTTTGCGATTTTGTTTAATCTTTACCTTTTGTCCCTATAAGGTGGGTCTATAAAACCCGCTGCGGAGAAGGTACACTCATATGAGTGTCCCTCTTCTTCTTAAGAGGAGGTCATTCTGAGGCGGCGCCTAGCATACCGTGGTTCCGTTTTTCCCTCGAAAGAGGCGTCAACTGGCCTTGTTGGACCGATCGGGTTTAGAGGCGATCGAGGCACGTGGTACATACGTGTCTACACTTTTCCCTTGAAAGATGCGTCAATTGTACTCGTCGGACCGTCCGGGTTTGGAGGTGATCCAGGCCCGCGGTACATACGGCGTGTCTACAATTTTTTCTCGAAAGAGGCGTCAACTGTACCCGTCAGACCGACCTTGTTTGGAAGCGATCATCGATGATGATAACCGAGATCGGGTCGACGCCATGCTGGATGGTGCCGATGGTCGAAAAGATAACCAATGACGATAAGTGGCAACCAACGAGATTGCGATGGCCGGCGGTGATGGCGAAGCCGGATCGGCGACATGGCGGCAACGGGTGATCCGGCGAATCAGGGACGAAGTGCGGCGATGGCGCCTTAGTGGGATGACCGGTGATATATGGACCAATGGAGATATGGCACGGTTACGGCGGGCGACGGATTGATAAATGGCGGGTGGCGGTAGAATGCGAATCGCGACTATGATGCTGGCTTAGGGCCGCAGCGGAGGATGACCGGGACGATGGTGGTGACCAGGAGATTGCCGCGATGGTCTGCAGCGGATCGGCGATGATAGCATGACGCGGACCGACGACAGTGGTCTACCGACGGGGTGGCAACGGTGAATCAAGGCGACGGGCGCTTGAATACGGATGACAGCGACGATAATGGACCATTGATATCACGGACGAGTACGGCGATGACCGCGATAGTGCGGCAGATCGATGACGGTATGGCATGCGGACCGGCGAATGGTTGGCAAATGCATGAGGATCTTTGACCTATCCGGATTGTTAAGAGTGACTCGGACGCTAACCTGTATGGAAGATGTCGAATCAATCCGAGAATTTTGGACCTATCCGGGTTGTTTTTGAGAGTGTTACCCGACGACGCTTAACTGCATGGAAGAGGTTGAATTGAATCCGCCGAGAAATTTTGATCTATTCGAGTTGTTTGTCGAAAAATACGATGACGCTAACTCGCATGGAAGAGGTCAATTGAATCCGCTGAAGATTTTTGACCTATCCGAGGTTGTTTGTCGAAAGTGTGACTTCGAGCTTTTAACTGTATGGAAGAGAATTGAATCCGCTGAGAATTTTTGACCTATCCGAGGTTGTTTGTCAAAGTGTTACCCGATGACGTTAATCTATATGGAAGAGGTTGAATCAATCCGAGATTTTGATCTATCCCGTTGTTTGTCAAAGTGCGATGACGTTAACTGGAAGAGGTCAAATTGAACTGCTGAGGATTTTGACCTATCCGAGGTTTGTCAAAGTGTTACTCGATGACGTTAACCTGTATGGAAAAAGTTGAATTGAATCCGCTGAAGATTTTGACCTATCCGAGATTGTTTGTCAGAGTGTGACTCGATGATGTTAACCTGTATGGAAGAGGTCGAATTGAATCCGCTGAGGATTTTTGACCTATCCGAGGTTGTTTGTCAGAGTGTTACTCGATGACGTTAACCTGTATGGAAGAGGTCGTGGGAAGTCCACCAAGGACCTTTTGACATATCCTAGGTATTAGCCAAAGTATTATTTGACTTCTTACCTGTGTGGAGTAGGTGTAGAGTTTTGACCTATCTGAGGTTGTTTGTCAGAATCTCTGCTTAATGACATTAACCTGTGTGGAGTAAGTGCGGAGTTTTGACCAATCCGAGTTTGATTGTTAGAGTCTTCGCTCGATGACATTAATTTGTGTGGAATGGGTCAAATCAAAAGATTTGTTTGAGCTTGTAGCCAAAGTTGCTCGACCTTTGTCTTTCTCATTGGTATTACTGAAGTCCGCCGAATCGATAATCACTAGATATCTAGAATATCGATTTGGATAATCTTTTGAGATTAAAAGTTGCCCCCCCCCCCCCCCCCCCAATTCTCTCGACAAAAAATCTAAAGGAATGAAATTTGATGAATCTTCATTCTTTGCTTCGCTTCTTTAAAAGCTTGAAATGCTCCACCCTGGATGGTGATTTTGATCTTGGAAACTTACGCCATACAAGATGAAATAATGGAATCAGCTTTCCCACGTAAGTCGCCAAACTATTGTGTGCTGCAGAATAAAATTTGCACCTTAGCTTTGAATCCGACACAATAATGATGTTTGAGGAATTAATAAGAAAACTCTAGAAATTTTTACGTGAAAAAATCTCGAAAAGAGGGAAAACCACGGGGCCTAGCCCAGTAAGAATCTTCCACTATGTATTTGTTTCAGAGTACAAAATTTCTTGATAACTGGATTACAAAATTGTACATGAGAAGGAATGACAATGAGAATCCCGTAATCGATAACTTACCATATAGTCACGTGTTGTAGTTTGCTAATGGTAGTATATGATGTCAAGCCAGGATCGGGATCGACGATGAAGGTCATCGATGGTGACCATGAGATTAACGACGGCAAGGATCAGGCCGGCGGAATGACATGGTCGATAACCGCTGAGTGGATGATGTTTGAGGATTTTCTTTTTTAGAGCTCTCCTCTCTCTTGCAGCCCCCCTTCATATCGTGAATGAGTTATTTATAAATGGAGTGGTGTCTCAGAATACATGCAAAATCCAACCACTCCACTTCATCGACGGCTCGAATGATTCCTTTGATCATTTGATGTATTTTAAGTATTTGAATGCTCAAAAAAAGTTGGAATTATGAGATCTTGGGCTTGTTAGATTCGTCACAAGACGCCGATTGACTATAAACACTCCATGTTTAAGAGCTATTTATGGATTTAACTAATATCCCAAAGGCAACTATAATATTGCCACCATCGTTTCCGCCACCGATTATCATCGCTGATCACCTCCAACCCGGCCGGACCGATTGGCGATGCCTCTTTCGAAAACCGAGCTATGAACTACGGCCTTGATCGCCGAACCCTCGGCCGACAAGGCGACGCCTCTTTTCGAGTGAAAATCGGAGCTCGCCAGGAACCGCTTGACGCCCAACCTGTCGACAAGAAGCGCTTGACACCTTCGAGGGAAAATCGGAGCCTCGCCATATGAACTACATGCATTGATCGCCTCCGAACGACATCCTCTTAAGAAGAAGATGAACACTCAAGCATATGAGGAGTGTGCCTTCTCCTTGGCCTGATATTTTATAGACTATATACAAAAGGTAAAAATTAAAGAAAATCGCAAAATAAAATCACCCAAAATGGGTGAAAACGTCAAACGCAAACGGACAAAAATCCTCATTTCTGCTTCCTCACATCCGCCCGCAGCCTCTCCGTTTGTTGTTCCGGGCGACCCAAGCCCGACAGACGTCCACGCCGTCACACACGCCGACGCATTCGTGCACAGTGATATAATAATAAAAAAGAGAAGCATAAATTAAGTGATGTAGAGATGAAGGGATGAGTGGCTTTACACTTATAGATAAAATGCGAAAAAAATATAAATGCAAAAAGGTTAGAGTAGCTCCAATGACCGATAAGATTAGAGAGAGTTATCTTAAATGGTTTGGTCACATAAAACATTGGCTGTCCAATGACTCAATTAGGAGAATAAATATATTAGATTTACCTTACGTTAAAAAATATAGAGATAAACATAAAAAGATTTGATTAAGATGTATAAAAAGTTATCTTAATTTATTAAAATTAAATGATAAATTGATAATACAATGGAGGTGAAGGATTCATATAACAGATCACCCCACATAGTAGGATAAAAATTTATTGTTATTATTGTATTTATGATATTTAAATATTAATGATGCACAAGTTCATCTCCACTATTACTTTCATTTATTTCCATTCCCACTTTAAATAGCTTCCAAGAACCCACCGTCTCTAGCTCGTGGGCAAGCGTAGAACCCCTGACCGCTGCTCGATTCCTCCAGGGTAGAGGTCTTTGGGGATATCAAGGGACCATGCATGAAATGAATGGACTAGACGGGATTTATTGACATCCCCACGAGATGAGGTGTTGGATGGATACCCTTAAAAAAAAAATAGCTTCCAAGATAAAGCAGCTGTTCCAAACAAAGCCAGATTGTTCCACAACTTCAAGATTTATTAAAAGCATTAAAGCTTTAAGGGCTGTTTGAAGCTATATGATTACATATTTCTCGCTTAATATTAAAAAAAAATTAATAAGTGTTATTTTTTAATATTATTTGAATATTTTAAATTTATAAATGTGAATAGTACAATTTAGATGTGAAGTTATAATTTTAAATGTTATACATATAAATCCCTAAAAAAAGTCTCCATGCCTACTCACAATAGCTCAATTAATTGTTACTAGTGCTATCAATTTTTTTGTTATTAGTACTATCAATTATTTTATTAGAATATTGAGCAAAAATTTTTATAAATTATAAGACATCTTAACCTATTGATTGAAAACTTCGACTTTCAACTAAGAGATCTTGAATTGAAGTAAATTTATGATTAAATTAATTTAAATTTTTTAAAAAAAAAAATTCTATAAATAAGAGATTTAAGAGTTATTTGGGATCAATTTTGATTCGTATTTTTTATTTTTATGATATTTTTAAAAAATATGTATATTTGATGTATTTTTATATATTTTTATTTTAAAATAAATAATATTATTTTAAAATTATTAAAAATAATTTCTAAATATTTTAAGTATTTTAAAATAATAATAATCATCAAATATATTTTACTTCTAAATAAAAGATAAACAAAATAAAAGATAAAAATGATCCAAACAGCCTCTTAAAATCTATGCTCTTTAAAAAAACAAGGGCCAAATTATTAACTCCTAAAATAATCAAGCGGCCATTCAGCAATGTGCTCGGACTGCTCTCCAGCTCCCAATACAAATAGATTAAAAAAAACACACTAATATAAAATGTTAAAAGTGACATTTTAATCCCATCTCTTATTAGTAGTATATATATGTGCTGACTAGCGGAAAGCTAATGAATAATTATAAATAGATTTTTTGAATTTACTAATAAGACTTTTGTTTATAAAATATATTAATTGTATTTCTTTTGAATTTTATGAAAGATTTAGTTGCTTATATTATAGATGTAATGTAAATCAAATGTGAGTAATTGTAGTGTTTGAATGTTTGATTGGATATAAATAGAACATGATATAAAATTTTAGGAGCCGTTTGGGGTTATTTTTGTTTTTTGTTTTTTATTTTGTATTTTTATTTTATTTTGTTTATATTTTACTTAAAATAAAATTTATTTGATTGTACGGTGTATTTTTAAAAATATCAAAAATATCTTTTAGATATTTTGAGTATTTTTAAAAATAACATTATTTATTTGTAAAAATAAAAAATAAAATCATATAAAAAACACTCTAAACAAATATATTTTCAAAAATAACATAAAAATAAATAAATAAATAAATAATAAAATTGATCCCAAACAACCCCTTAGTGAAATCAAAGTCACATTTCAATTCAAATTTATTGTATTTAGAGATTACTTATTTTTAAATACGATATCAAATCTACTAATCACGCCTCAGAATGTCATTAACCAATTATCACTATCACACCTGGCCACAAGTCACTATTGAGCCATGTCTTGTCACACCTCACTATCGATTCTGTCATTGATGTCGTCATTATTAAGTTTAAAATGATTTCATTTTATTTCAAACTAAAATAATAAAATAAAGTAAGATAAAATCTTATAAATATCTTATACTTCATCATTTATCTCTAAAATATTTTAAATTTATTACATTTTAATTTTCATTACTTTCAATTATGTTGTGTTCTTTTCTCTACAAATCAAATGAGTTACTTAAAAGCGTACTTGCTTCACAATATAAATTTTCTCAACTGATTTGATTTTACTGAAAATTGAATACATTCTTGTTAACAATTTGTAGGTTGAGCACATTAAAAGTCAGAAGATATTATTTATAAAATTTATAATTTTTTAAACTTCATCATATTGGAAATGATGTAAAATCAACAAAAAGATTTATTTTATAATATATAAAATGAAAGAAAATGAACCAAATTTATTGAAATTTCCTCTTAACTTTTCATATTCATAAAAAATTACTTCTAATCATTATAACTATTTATGCTAATTTATTTTAGAATAACCATGTCTTGAGAAAAATGCGATTTGTAATTCTTTATTAATGTTAATTTGCTTACAACTAATCAAATGAGCCCAAAAGAACTTCTGATTCATCCTAGATTATATGTTAGTGAATGGCGCGTACGCTTAGGTCTTCTTAATAGAAGAAGTATTTGTTAAGAGGCACATTATTATCAGAAAACGGTGGAGTAACACTGATCAGCTATTACTTTCGGAGGAGTTTATTATTACATTTTGCATTCTGTCCTTCTTCCTTATCCAGCCGAAGAAACCCTTCCTTTTGCTCGCTTCTTTTCGCTGGATGCATTATTCCCTCCGATCATCTCCTCTGCTTCCATGGCCTTCACTTTATCATTGTAGAGCTTCTTCATGATGGGTTTTAGGATAAGCTCTGCCATTGCCTTTCGCCTGTGAAGTGATGGAGTGACTTCAACTTAAACTTCCATTTTCTTTTTTCTTTCTGAATCTGTGTTTGATGTTTATACTAATGAAGAGGGCTACCTATATAGACTAGATGGTCAACAAATGCTGCAACTTGGACCGTCAGAAGTTTTTACTCCTTCACCTGGCCGCGTTGGCTTGGTCGTGCTTATTTGTCCACCCTCACCATCAAGTGGCATACTTGCAATTTTCTTTAAACAACTGGAGTATTTTATTTATAAATTTTATTAAAAAGCAATGTGATTCAATAAATATTATTTTGGTTTGACAGGTAACTTTTAAATATATATATTCATTGTTTGATATTTAGAACTAATTTATATCTCAAATAATATTAATAATTTTTTATGTACATAAAAATAAGATAGTTTAATATATGAAGAATATGATTAGATCGATAATTGTAGTATCTCATCCAAAAGAATTTTTTTAAAAAAAGTAAATATAAATAATTTGAGTTATCCTTCATAGTTACTTAAGTTTATAGAATAATTGCTTTATAATTACTGCCGGACTAAAAAAATTATAGGCAAAATTTTTTAAATAGGCACATTGTTAACCCTAATTAAATTTAGTCAAAATTTTTTTTAAATAGTCTGGCCGTCCAGACGGACGATCGACGGACGCTGAGAGGACGACGGCGCCGCTACGCTCACGCGCTCATCACCTTTATCGCTAAAACCCGGAGCCCGATCTACTTTCCTTTCCTATTCGCCGCCATCGCTCCGGCCCATCGCTTCTTTTGGCGCGGATTTCAAAGAACCAAGCACCACCGCCAGGGAGGTCGTCCGGCCAAGGAGAGGTCTATTTCGGCAAACAAACCGTAAGCGGATTTTCTTTGTCTTTCCTCCCAACCGGCCATCCGCCTCCTCCTCCGGATTTCAACACCGGCACGCCGCTAAGGGGAGTCGTCAGGCCAAGGGGAGAGCTCCCCGCAGCCGAGCGCACCGCCGAACGGATATTTCTTCGCTCGCGCCGAAGGTAATTTTTCCAAATGCGTAACTTGTGATAGATCTTGTTGTGGTCGATTTTGCTTATTTCCTGAGTTATTAGCTACATTTGTCATTGTATAATTTTTATCAATTATAATTTTATTTTTCCCGAATGATATGAAGATCATTTTGAAGCATTATATATATTTAAAAGAATAATAATAATAGTTATGTAAATGAGTCTTTAAAAATTTATCAAATTTGACCTCAGATTCAAATTATTAGAAAATTTATTATTCATGTTTATGATACTATAATGAACTTTTAATTTGTTTAGCTCAATTGGATCGAATTTTCATATAATGGAGTTTTCATGTGAGATGATATTTAACCAAGTTAGGATTAAAATATTATATATATATATATATATATATATATATATATATATATATATATATATATATATATATATATATATATATATAATGCTAAAACAAGCCACAAAAATAATTCAAATTAATTTTAAGAATGCCAAAAATAATAAAAAAGTTAACATTTGAATTAAAGAGTAAATTAATTTAATATTATATTAAATATAAATAAAATCTTTATTTGAAATTCAATCAAGAGACCTAATCAATTCTAAACTTCATGAAATTATTTCTTAGGATAGGAAGGACCTTAAGGATATTTCATGAAATTTTGATGAATTTTTTAGAATTAATTATTATTTGGTATATTTTAGTTAATTATTTTCTAAGAAAAAATTAAATTAATGTCAAAATAATTCTAATAATGACTAAATATTTCATCTAAGGATAGTAAGGAAAACATTTTAGATATTTTTTAAAAATTTATTTTTTTATATTATTTAGTATTTTAATAAAGTTTAATTAAAATTAATAATTATTATTATTATTTTAAAATATATACCAATGTAATTAATATTTTATAAAAATTTTCCCAAGGGTTACTATTGCCCTCTAGAAGTATCTATTAAATTTATGAGTTATTTGGATTTAATTTAAATTTTATATATTTTATTTTTATAATAAAGATGATTTAATTATGGTAATTAAAGTATTAATTATTTAATTTTAATTTTATGTTTGACTGATTCTAGATTTTAATTTGGTTTTCTGGAATTTTAGTTTTTATTTTTAGGCTTTGATTTGAATTAGTTGTGGATTTTTAAACTGTAAGATGAATAATTATGTATTTTATGATTTAATCAGGCTCAGTTAATCATTTTTCTTAGCTCTCTCTACTTATAGAGTGTTTTAAATTATTAAACATAGAATTTTATAAATATTTTATTTAAAATTGAATTTATTAAATGATTTTTCTAATTTTGATTCATGTTTTAATATCTATTGTACTTGTCCAAATGCCTTAGAAAAAATATCGGTGGTATTTATTTCAAATAATAATCCTTGAAAATTTCAATGCATTTAGTCTTGATTTTTTTAATTAATTACAAAAATTAACTATCAATAAATCTCTAGTTACTCCTAAAATAGTAGGTAAATTAAGGAGAATTATGAGTTTGCAAAATATCGCCAACTACAATGCAATCAGATTATATCTTGATTTTTCTCCCGCAATGGGGAGAGAGAAGAATTCTTTTCAGTTGTTGTTGAATATGTTAAACTGTCATAGTTCTTTATTATGATAATCGAATGTTGTTGATAATTTCTTTTCCACCTATATTGGAAAAAAATTGACAATTCCCCATCAAGGACTAACTTACAAGCAAACAATCAAGATCATCAAGAACACTGCAAAGTCATGTGTTAATCTTATAGTCTTCTATGCCGGATTTATCACACATATTATTGACGGCAAGTATGTGAATCACTCAACGCAGCAACCTATAGTAATTTATGTTGAAGTTCGAGTTAAATTGTGAAAAGAGATGTTGCCATTAATAATTAATAATTAGTGATGAATTCATCATCACACTTGATTTGCATGAAACCGCCAGAAGGGGTCGCGTAAGTCGGAAATTCGTACAAGTTCGCAATCAGCGGATGTCATGACGTAGTGATGGGTATGAAACTATGCCTTTACGCAACAAGTACCGATGATGATGAGGCGATAGTGATGCATGAATCTTCTTTAAGGGGCAAATATCCATCTAAAGGTCGAGAGCTTATTAGGGACTACCGCCAGAACAAGCCAAACAGAGGAGTACTATCTAACAACGAGTATACGTGTCATGCTCAAACAACCAGAGAATGGGATGAAGAGCTAACATTTGATGGGCCTTCAGATGAGTCAACTTTTGTACTTGAAAGTTGCATGAACGCATCATGAAGGAGTATGTGCTTTCTTGATAAGAAGGCTGTTTGCGCCTGTTGGTCTATCATAAACAACGTCGACTATGTGATCTATGCCTCAAATAAATCCAAGTTCACCATATTGTGCACTCAATATGCGAACCAGGCTACACCTTGCATGTGGCGCTTACATGCAAGTTCAAGTAAGAGATTAGAGGTGCGAGAATTAACAAGATAAGCACACATACATGACATAAGTCATCGCTCCATTAGCAATGTACAACACGCTTATCGCTTATTTCATTCAACAAGTGTCATCCGGATTTAAAGCCCGTGAGATTATTGGCCGTGTATTACAGTCAAAATTTAACATTGAGTGTCGGCTGCATGAAAGCTTGGGATGCACGCCGCAAATACCGGTTCTGGTTTTCTAAGTCGGGAAATCTTACCGTCGTTGGAGAAATTCATGTCTTATACTTAGTAATGCCGGATCGGTCTCTGAGTACATTCGTCGAGTCATACCGATTTCAATTGATTACGGTCCTTGAGCCTTCAATTGGTTGGCATTCACGTCTAGTTTATGTGGATGGGACTTTCCTCTAGGTAGTCTGGGGGACTCTACTAGTGCGGTGCCAACAAGGATTATTTCCACTTGCCTTTGCGTAGTAGAATCGAAAGTATTGAGTCGTGGTGTTGGTTTATCTACTGAGGAGTTGGTTCGTCATAAGAGGTGATTTGTGCATCATTTCGGCCGACGCGGGGTTAGTCTTGCGAGATATTTGTTTTACTTTTTCTAAGACATTTGGAAAACTTCAAAAAAGCGGTTAGACAACTTGGAATCGGAGGCGTTGAATTCATATGCCAAAAAAATGTATGTGGGTATCCGATGATATCGCATTTTAAAGGTATGGTGATATCAGAACATCGACGAGGAGATTGGCGTAGCAAGGGATGTACATCGGTGGATCTAACCCATGATGATGGTGGCATCATGACTACAAATCTGGTGAATGCTTCAGCGGTGTACTTAAGAGACGTGGCTTGCCAATTTGACCGGTCTCATATATTATAACATAGTCGCTTCGTTTGAAGCGCTGGACTCAACATCGTGAACCGACTCCATCTCTCCGAAGGCAACTTTGCGAGTAGTGAACCCGAGGAGATTTCTGATCAATTAACTAAAGTAAGTTTTGCTTCCACGAGAACATACAAGGTGGGTATGAGAATCATATGTCTCGATGTACATGCAGAGCGACCACAAGCTTATCACATGCCATGTCCTCGTCATTTTCGTGTTAGGCGGCGACATATAAACCCGTTTCCGCGTACGTACTACACTTCTACAAAACATCGAGGAGCGTTTCATGTCATCCGATGTGAGTGGCGAAACACATCCGCTGGGAACTTCCCAGTACACCCACCGATATTAAGAGGAAGTCGTCGCACGTTGCGATTGAAATACTATGGATGAAAATACCACAAGTAATCGAACTTGTAGTTTATATAAAATAGTGTCATAATAGCAGCGTGCATAAGGCAGTGTGAGCTAATTTGCATTATGGATAAATTGTTCACTATATATCATGTAATCCTAAGTTTCAACATTATAATTAATGCAATATATCTTAGCCAAGGGTTTCTAATGCTAATATATAGTTTAATGGATAAAATTAGGTCCCAACATTAGTTTTGCATTTACCACAGATAAACCATTCAATGTTATGAGGATTGATGGGATCTCGAATTTATCAATCACCTCAATCACGAAAATCAAGCTCATAGGAAAACTTTTCTCCTCCATTGGTGCAAGATTTGATAAGCCTAAATTCTTGAGATCCACTTTCTTGATTGCCAAAATCCAGTTTTGTAAAACTCTATCATCTCACCTTTTACAACACGATTCAAAAGAAAATGTGCCAAGGCCAAAGCGCATGCCACTCGATCCAAAGTGTAATGCCGTTGATTTAGCATAAAGGCAAACCAGTATTCAATAGAAATTTTTTATTTTGATTGACACCTTATGCAACAACTGAATTTTTCAAACTTTAGATCATGCATTTTCATACTGTTAAACTAAGGTTTTCAAACTTCAATTGAATTGATCTTGAAATAGTATTTTAGTTTCAATGATTTTCTTGTTTGCTATATTTCCAAACAAAACTAATATGATTTCAATTGAATAAATTTTAATAATACAATATCAACATTTTCATAATAAATTTCTATATTATGGAATATATATATATAAAGTTCACTTTTCAACTTTGAGTAAATTTTGCAAACTCTCACACATGTAAATATAATCAAACTTCAAACCCATGATCCATGCTAATATATATCCAAATCTTATGTTGATACATGAGATTACTTACCATAAAATAGGTTTTCTCACTTTTATTGCACTCAAATAGTTCAACATCCATGAAGCAAAGTATATAACATAAATTGTCAAGGAAAAACTAATTATTATGTCTCATATAATTTTATATAAATCTGATTTCCTATGTCTGAATCTTTTATTTTGAATTGTTCTAATCGCTGACCTACTTTTCCTACAGGATTGATCCCAAGGATAGAATTTGAAAAGTAGTTATAATATGCAATTCACATTCTCAGAATCAAAAATCATTCTTGAAAAAAACAGATGACTTCATAATTCTTCAAACTATCAACGGTGTTATCTAGCGGATAGTGTTATCTAAAAGCTTCATTGCTCAGGTTGCTTTCGAATATTAACTAACTTGTTGATATAGCTTCTTTTATGTATATACACTTTTTTCTTTATGTTGTGGTTTGTGAGTTAGCTTTGATTTTCAGCGAGGTCCCATGATTTTCAGGCCGGTTTCATGCACGAACGTGCGAAATCTGCTGCGCGTCGGGCAGCTGTCGGCGCGTTCGACCAACAGGAGAGTCGTATAGAAATCCGTTCTGGTTCCGACAATATGAATTTTGCTCCATTCCTACACCGTGACACCGGCATGATTTCGCCCGGCCGTCACATTTCCTGCACCGCAGCGAATGCAGCGAGCGTGAAATCTGCTGCGCGTCGGGCCGCAGTCGGCGCGTTCAACCAACAAGAGAGTCGTAGAGCAATCCATTCTGGTTCCGACGATATAAATTTCGCTCCATTCCGACACCGTTTGGCACCGGTACGTGGAATTAATGTCCGCTGCATCACATGTTGCGCTGTGCAGAAAATGGCGCGGCGAATTCCGTGGTGTCAAAAATAAATCATCAGAACCGGGCGGTTTCTGACTCTTGTCAAACGCGCCGACTATGACGCGCAGCAGATTTTTGCAATATATCTGCGCGTGGTTCAATAATGAAGGTTATCGTCTCGGTCTCTAACGCATGCGACGACAGCAGCAGATTTTGCGCGTTCGTGCATGGAACCGGAATGAATTTTATTGCTGTTTTTGGTCTGTAGTCTTTGAAGGATTATGAAGTCATCTGTTCATCTGTTTATGTAAAGGATAGTGTTATCTAGAAGCAGAAAATGTGATGGGTTGCTTTGCTGAATATTAACTAACTTGTTGATATGACTTCTTTTATGTACATACACTCTTTTCTTATATGTTGTAGTTTGTGAGTTCGCTTTAATTTTAAGTCAGGTCTCATGTTTTCAGGCCCGTTCCATGCACGAACGCGTGCAATCTGTTTCATTGTAGCAAGGAACGAAAAATTGGGTTGCTTTTACTGTTATTTGCCTAAAGAGTTTTGAGTCTGAAGGATGCAAAAAAAATTTAATAGCAGGTCCTTATTCATCTCTTCGATGTTTCTCAAACTTGTTGATGATTCTACATGATGATGGCGTGTGTTGCTGATGCAGAATCTGGCTCAAAATTTTAGAGCATTAGAAAAATTAAGTTCTGGGTGGTTGTGTAATTAGCTATATATGTAAAAGTAAAGTAAGAAAGAATTAGTAGATTGAGGTTAGTTCTGTAGAAAATTGGAAGTAAAACATCATTAACGTATTTGGGTGTGAATATTTAGGATGAGGATTACATTTCAGAATCTATTTTTGTTTTCTCTTAAATCTTGTAAGTATACATATTTGGTATGGCATATGCAAGGGGTGATGCTTGTTTCTAAGTTTTAGATTCAAATATTGCTCTCAAAAATATTTTTATATTTGATGGGGTGAGTTAATTATTTTTTTAGTAAAGCTTTCATGTCAATTAGTTTGAATTTAATTGATTTATCTGTTGTAGGTAGGATGTTTGCCGAAGAAGGTGCTCGCGAGAGGAGGCGAAGGCTTCTGACTCGGTATGAAGTCCACCCGATAGCGGCACTCGTGGTCGGCGCGAGCGGCACATCGACTGGTAAGATTTTGTAAGTCAAGCTGTGTGTATTGGTTTTTCTTATATTTTTTGTTTACTGAAATATAATTTCATACTGTGTAGGTTTCTGTTCTGGATATGTCATCACACGTGCTTATGTTCAAAGAGTGGCGGTGAACTGTCTAGATTCATGACCGCCTTACGGACAGTTGGATTGGATTGTGTGCGATACAGCGTCACCACCTTCTCACAAATTGAGCGGTGGTCTTCTCGAACCAATTCATTCCATTTGCCCATTGGCGAGATGGCGGTCGCTGCGATGTTCTATGATCTCGATTGATAGATGGCCCGCTATTGGGAATGTTGTTGGAGGGGAGCGGTGGGCATCGTGGCGGTGTGATGAGTTGATAGGAGCACATCGAGCCGCTGCTGTCTACCACGATCATCCGACCTCATATCACATCATAGTTGAATGGGGCAAGCGCGCACGCATGTTTGCCCTTCATGTTGCGGGCGTATTGATTCTTACTTAGATCGCGAGCTTCGTTTAGCATGCATGTCGAGCTTACATCTTTTGCGATTGCTTCTTATGCGGTGCGTGTTGAGATTCACCTGATGCTCACCTGGAGGATCTTGACACATTGAGAGTTGTGCGGTGCTTGCTTTTTTCTGAGAGCTCCATGAAACACGGGCGAAGCGCATGAATATGGGCTTACAGTTCTGCAGTATGGGTGTGGGAGCATGTTCATGTGACCGGCGTTACATATTCTACCCGACAAACATAGTTGGTGTGGTTGTGTGGAATGAAGGGTTTGTCCAGAGGTGGCCATATTAGAGTTTATCGAGATGAGCTAGATGGCCTATTGCAGAGTCAGGTATGTTTTTTTGTAAGTACATTTTTTAGGACAACTTTTGTATGTAGATAGTAACCCTAATATTCATCTCAAACAATACAGATCCGGGAGCCATGAGTTCAGTTATCGTGTCGCAGAATATATGCTTACATGGGATGACATATGGTCAAGTACGATTAGTTGGAAATGAGTTGAGGCACTACCGATCGTTGCGATTCGGCCTTCCACCTATGGCGAGGTTGCACCGGTAGAGTCTTCTTCGTGCGAGTGGATGGTCGAGGAAAGCCGGCATGGGGTACCACCGGACATATATTTATTGTGGGAGAGCGGGACGAGTTAGTTGTAGTGGTAGTCTCTTCCCAGTAGGTCGGGGATGCAGCCATTAATCGATACATGAGATGGTATCGGTCTTGCTGAAAAGATGCATTTGCATTGATAATAAAAAAACTGATTACAATGTAGAAAAAACTGCTAAAGAAAGCAAAACTAGCTACTAACATATTTTCTATCCTCCTCAAAGAGCAAAAAAGAGGAATAGTGTGATTATCTAGACTATGCCATACAAAATCAAAGCTAGTAGCTATATCACAAAAGTCTGCAAGAGTGTTGTTAGATCTATTTGTGTATACAAAAATAACGTGGAAGTTCTTGAAAGTAATGTCACATCCGGTCGGTTACGCCATATTTCATTGTTAAGAGAAAGTTTGAGGTGATCCACCACACCTTTATTATCTCCTTCAATGATAATGCCCTTGTATTGATCATCCGGTTCAATAATTTTGCTAGTGTAGAGCATAGCCTCAGTTCAGATGTCTTTGTCCCAATCGAAAACAATGACCCATGGCTTTGAGGAAGTTGCCATTTGCATCCCTTAGCACCGCAATACCACCCCATTGGGAAGGAGTGAGCCATCCACGCTTGATCCGGCCGGAGGGAGGACACCACAAATTTAGTTTGATCGATAAGGTGGGTGATGTCCCATTGCTTACGGATAGGATAAGAGGAAGAATGTGTGATAGAGCTTAGAATCGAGGCGACAATAGTCTTGGGGTACCATGGCTACAGTGAGTCTTGGCGGTCGACTTATCCACACACGTACACAATTGCACAATACATTCTAGCCCAACATAAGTTGTTGTTGCACCTTAGTGAGAGCTTGGAGTAAATCTTGCAAATTGCTGAAAATTGGGATTGAAACGACCCCATGTTGCCAAAATCTGGATAATGTTGTTGTGGAGCATTGGACAGCAATGTGTTCAGTGTCTCATCGATTACACCCCAAGGGCAAGGGTGGTGTGAGTTAAACCCCTCGAGCAAGCGGTGTTGTTTGGCAAGGAGTTGATGATGGCCAGCCACGAGCTTTTCCACGGGTGGGAGTTTCAAATTCTGCATGGTGTAGGGCCAATCTGAAATTTCAGCAAAGCGATTTTGTATAAAATGGATGTGAGAGTTGTCCCCATAGGTGCCTTGATGAGCTGGGATGTCATGTTGATGTTCCTCTTCAATAGAAATGTTGGAGATGAGTTCACAAGCTCCAATCCAAAAGGATGTGCAGATTTTCAGTTTTCGGGTTACGTTTTTGTCTTCCACCTTCCATTCCTCCATGCACTCCATGTTGAGAAATGTCGGCCATTTGGACGGCGGTAGGTGGATATCCAAATGGAGTTTAGAAAGTCCACCTCTTTGCCATTGCAAATTCTCCATTTTAAATTACGGTTCAAGGTGGAAGCACCATTATAATTTTCCAGCAATTGGAGTCTCCCGCTTGGGTTCCCTATGCCATGGGTCCAACCCATACTTCTCGATCAAGCACTTGTGGAGCAGCTTGGTGGGTTTAGAGGAATTCCCAAGCCATTCTAGCCCTTAAGGGTCCATTCCAGCTTTCAGCCATGTGTAGTCCAAGGCCTCCTTTGTTGGTTGGCATGCAGATTTTGTTCCAAGCAACATAGTGTATGCAATGATGGTTGTTGTTTCCTTGCCAAAGGAAGTTCCTAGCAAGCTTTTCAATCCCCTCTGTAATTCCCTTGGGAATTACGGTGTGGTGTTTGTTTTATAGAGATGCACAAGGATGTCCTTATGAGTGTAAGACGCCATTGAAGGTGTCTAACTCCCAAGGCTGATTTTTTGTCTAGCCTTTTGGAGGAGTTGATGAAAATCTGCGGTTTTAACTTCCTCATGGCAAGCTTGATGCCCAAGTAATCAAGCTCCTCCACTCTTCGAAGCGGTGAGCACGGTGATTCTGTTCCATCTATGTGTGGCTTTCTTTGAAAACTATGGGTTTTGGTTGCATTGATGTGCCCGTCAGTGCAGTAATTTTGAATATGGAGGACACCTTTTGCCATGGAAGCTTTGGTGGCGAAAATGTCATCTGCATAGAGAAGGTGTGATATCGTGTTCCCAGCAATAGGCACACCAAATTCACCATGTTGCTTGATGGCTAAAGAAGCGGTTCGAGCAAAGGATAAAAGATAGGAGATAACGGGCACCCTTGTAGGAAGCCACTCGCTTGTATCCACCCGGTTCTTTGCCCATTTAACAAGGAAGGAGGAAATGCTGGAGGAGCCAATTCAAACTTCATAGGTAATCAAATCTCTGGGATGATGGCTAAGGTTTCCCAACTCATTTTGTGTCTTGTTCCATGTCAATTTTAATTGCCATAAAACCTTCCTTTGAGGTGGAGTGTTGGAATTTATTCATGATTTCTTGGGCATGGCGGTGGTGGGAGATAGATCTAGAAGGCACAAATGCACCACCTCTTGAGATGAGATTTGGTAGAATGTTTTTTAGGTGTACAAGGATCTTTGCTATGACTTTGTAGCAGTTCTACAAAGGCTTATGGGTCTATATTTTGCAGGACAATCAGCATTGGAGGACTTAGGTATAAGAACAACCAAGGTTTCCTTCCATTGAGGAATCATAGTGCCACTACAAAAAAACTCCTTGATATAGCATACAACATCTTGGCCAATAATCCTCCAAAAGTGTTTGTAAAGGATGTTGTGATGCCATCAATACCGGGCGATTAGCTCCCATCGATTTGACCGCCTCCCATATTTCAACCTCATTAGTATCCTCATCCAGATCACACGAGGTGAGATGGTGTGATTTCGCAAGGAAGGCCAATTGTTGGTGGTAATAGGATGCCCTCCCACTGAAAGAAGTTCATAAAAGCTTGGTTGATTAAAACGGGTCCTCAGTAACACGGCCATCATCAAGTTTGAGGGTGTTAATTCTATTGGACCTCTTTCTAGCGGTTGCCATGAAAGTAATGTGTTGGCATCCCCTCTTGACCCACCTAGCTTTAGCTCTTTGCACCACCAACAAGATAAGCAAGGGTAGAGTTCAGCTCATTTGCTTTGAGGAGGTCTCTTTCTTCTTGCTTCGGTCATCCCTTGAGGAGAGCAATCAGCCTCTTGCAATTTCTTCTTGGAGGTGTCCCTTTGCTTACTCAAATCTTTGAGCTTGTTTTACTCAGGTAGAATAAGTTCCTTAGTGCGGTGCATTTTTCCAAGTTTTCAGCCCTGGACCCTTCATAGTTGCTTTGCCAACTTTTCCACACTAATTTCCAAGCCATAGGATAAGAAAGCCGGTGTCTTCAAATTTCACCGTTGTGATTTCCGACTCTCCTTAGAAGCGATTTGGAGAAGAATGGGGCAATGATCGCAATCCTTGGAAGGTGTTTAGTTTGTGCAAGGGGAGGAGGTTGGAAGCAATGGAGTTGATAAGGAAGCGATCAAAGCACCCATATCTGTTTTATCTTTGTTGTTGGTCCATGTGAATCTAGGGCGGTAAAGTCACTCATGTAAGTCCCCATTGGTGAGAACTCCATCATCTCATTGGCCATGAGCTTTTAAACGGCTTTCCCCCTTTTTTGACTTTCGCCTCATAGATGCAGTTAAAATCTCCTCCGACAATGGCAGGCAAGTTGGTATTCAGCAAAGGAGTTAAGGTGTCCCAAAGTCTCCACCGAGTGTGATAGTCTTTGTTAGCATAACAAATGGTCGCCCTCCATATAGCTTTATCCGGTTTGTGTAGCCAACAATGCATTGTTCATTTTGCACAATAGAGAGAAAGTGATTAAGTCACTTCTCCAAAAGGATACCTCGGATATTCCCTACTGGTTGGTGTAGAAAATCCCGGTTTACATATTATCAATTTCCTTCCTTGTGACATCCTCCACTTTGGTTTCTATAAGGCCTATGAAGAGAGCATGGTGCTCTCCAAGAATTTGCCGGAGATAGTGGCCCGTGGCCTTTTTTCGGACCCGCCGGCAATTCCACATAATGATGGAGGTCATGGGTGGACGTTGCGGGAGGGAACCTCCCCTTCGTCGATGTGGAATTCACTCTTTTTTCGTTTCCTTGGGATGACTTTGATTGGTCCAAGCCCAGTTCGTTGAAAGTGTGCTTTAGACACGGCTTTGCCACTCTTAGGTTTCTTGTGTTTGAATAGAGTAGTGGCATCTTCCCTCCTCTAGTTCTGAAAAAGCGGTTTACATTTGCATTTGGGATGTGGATGCATCCTCTTTTCTGGACATGGTGAGTTTGTTTAGCATTTGCATTCTGTCTGTGGAGTCATCGGAGAGCGACATTATCTCTTCCTCCCTTGTGCAGATTTCTTTTTTTTGCTTTGGGAGTGCCTCCTTTGGTGAGTTTCAGCTTTAGGAGGCCTATTTTTCTTCCTTGTGACTAGTGACCATGGCCGTAAGACTTATCCAAGTCATTCTCACAATAGTGTCCATCCTTTCCTTTGACTAGTGTGAAAAGTGCAGAAATCTGCGGGTGGGTTTGACAGCCTTTTCTTTTCGATCTTGGTCCTGCTTGGAGGGAGGGTGCTTTGGTTCTGATGGGTATGTTGGTGGCTTTGTAAGGTTCTTGAACTTGTTCTAGAAAGGAGGATCGACTTGCACTTGATCCAATGAGGGAAAGACATGTTGAGTTCTTTGAATTATTTTACGCATAGGGCAGTTTTTGTTCTTGCGACCTTGGAATTAGTGCGGTTTTGCAATGGGTTTGTGGAACAAGAGGAGAGCTGAAAGGATTGATAGGAGCATGCATTTTAGCCTTTTACGGGCAAGCTTTTATGGCCAACTATTCCACATTTAAAGCATAATTGTGAAATTCCTTCATACTCCACCTTTTGGAAGAAGCGGGTTGTAGCCATGGATCCATATTCGGAGAGTCATTTTGATAGATCGATCTTGACACAAATCTAGCATATGTGCTTTGCCCCATTTGCTAGTTTGGTTATCCATCCATAATGGTTCACCGAATGAAGCTATCCGGCGAGGTTGTTGTCATCCCAATAAATGAGTGGTAGTCAGTCGCATCCACAGGTGTGGTCAAGCCTGTTAGTGAATCGGGAGAGAAAGTGGGGGTCCATTTATCCATAGCGATGACGTTGCCGGCGATAAACCACGGTCCATTGCTAAGAACTGCGTCACGGGCTTCAATAGATTGGAAAATACATAAAAAGCAATCTGGGCCAACAAGGACCAACTCAAAATTCCCCCATTGACTCCATTTGCGTCTCAGATCAATGTTGAGGTAGTAGAAGGGGAGCTTCTTGCCTAGCAGTTTTCCAACAAGCGCTGCTTCCAGCCTTTTGATATTGTTTTGCATGGAGTGGTTATCAAGGGTGACACCCACTCCTTCTTTGTCTTGGACTTCTTCAAATTTATATTTATAAGTGGGACCACTTGTTGGTAAACTTCAAGCATTGTTATTGTACGACCTTTTGTCTTGTGGTAGAGAAGCGACCTTGTTTTGGTAAGCTATTTGAACTTGCCATGTGCCCTTAGCGAAAATCTGCTTGGTTGTTGGCTTTGGGAAAACCGATCCTTTGAGCTGGAAATATAGAGTGTCGACTTCACGAGGGAGGGGGCGGTGGATGGAGAAACCCCTCATGCATAGGGACATCGAGTTGCTTGTTTGGCCAAATTCCCTTGGAACTTTCTCTGCGGCATTTCGAAACGGGTTGTGTCGTGTTCTGGATTCAATCAGAGGTATGGGGGGTGGTTTGGCCCCTCCAGTGGCGGCGGGCGAGTACTGGCGAGAATTGACATCCGCGGTTTGTATCTACCGGTGTGTCGGCCATCTCAAATCCGCGAGATGCCTTGCCCTCTAAAGCCGTCGACTCACGGGACTCTTAGGGGAGATCACATTGTGCATACACGCAATTCGGCTATCTTGTCGATAGAACACAGGGTTGGCGAATTCCCTATTAGCAATTCGTCGATCCATGGTGCACTTCAATTGCCTCTCGTATTTGAGTCATGCCGGTATGCGTTTCCTCCGTGCTCGCCCGCGGCAGCATTAGTTCTTGTGTGAGTTAATTATATTGGGTGGCGAGGCGCCTCCGGTGTCAATGTTCTCTGGTCGCACCTCCCATGACCGATCGCGGCCGCCTCGCAGGTATGCCTCATGATTGTCAGCGACGCGTGCCAATGATACCTCCGTTGCCGTTGGCGTAGAATCCATATCCATAGCGGCAACATCGCTAGCTAGCAGCTTCGATTTGGAACCAAGCAACCGATTCTTGTTTCATTTGGAATCGATCCTTTGCCATAGTCCGTTCCATTCTGCACTTCCTGTTTGTGTTTGCGGCTCCTTCACTCTTGTTCCATTGGATCCAAGGCATTCCACCTCTATCATGGCCGTGAATCGCCTCTCGACTTCTCCCCCTAACCCTCTGGGTGTCAAGCTCATCGGCCCTCTTCCTGTTGAGCTGAAGCCAGGTCTTCCACGCCATATGGGCTTCACTATATATCTTTGAAGGCACCCACGGAGACACGATACCCTCGACTCGGAGATCGACTCATGGTAAGCCCATTTCTGCGTGATAATAATTTTTTAATTACATCATAATACACGCTCAATGCAGTGAGCATACAATAATCGGATATATCGCTATTTTGGGAGGTGGATGACATAGAGATTCAAAGAATCAATCAATCAGTATGAGGGTGTGGACGACTAAACATGTATATTTCGAGATGACGGGACACTAGCATTCCGTGTACTTCACCGGTAGGATGCGATGGATATTGGTCAATCATCTCCACCGGATCAATTCATCTACATATACATTTACACGTACCACAAAGATGCGAGATCTATATGATCACAGATGCACCTTGGCGAATCTCCTACGTATGGGCCTCCCTCATTCCATGTGACACCCCGTATGGATCATCATGGTTAGCAACCATCCGAGCATAAGGAGATGAGGGGAGCATGAGACGAGACTACCACCGCCATTACTTAGTGATGCGATAATCGCATCGAAAATCGGAGATAGTGATGTACTATTATATTCCGTCCATACGGGATTACATTTTGTTGTATGTGATTTACGAGTATGTTTTATAAGATGTCTGATACATGATCATTGGGGATTTCACGAACTTATATTGACTGTATACAATATTATTTGCATATATTTCAATTAGATTGAAGAGCATTAAAGGCTTGTTGTGTCACGCAAATTTTGTTAATTTGTATGTTGTTTAACTTAAAATGTTTCTCGTGACAAAAGGAATTGAATAATGTAGAAATAGTGAGATGATATTAAATATTATAATTCTTGGTTTTAGGAAATGAATCTCTTAAAAAATTTTTTGGTGAATCCACTTATCAAAGCTTCTATATGTCATTTGTAAAATACTTGTGAGATTGTTGCTTATCATATAATACATTCAAATCTTCTAAATCAATAACATTGCTCCTCCAAACCTTGACAGCTTTTGTGTGCATTTGCAAAATACACGATCGAGCCTCAATCACAAATTTCAACCAACTAAAAAGTCCTAAATAGTTTCGTTACGATTCCAACGATGCAAATTTTGCTCAATTCTCACAATCAGATGAATCACACAAATACAATTGTCGCTCAATTTCACCTCCGTCAGTGCGGCCGATTTTTAATTCTGCGGCATGAAGCTGCAATCACAAATTTCAACCAACATAAAAAAATTGTATACAATTAAGATGATTCCAATGATACAAAGTTCGCTTTCCGACACCGTGACTCGAGCACGCGAAAATATTATAAGCTACACATTTTTTTTAAAACAATTAAACCGAGGCCCATCAAATGGACATGCCATCTCGCAGATCGTCCGTCGTACGGACGACTAGGCCTATTTTCATAAAAAAAAATTTCGATGCCTAAATTGCTAATTAGGGTTAACAATGTGCCTATTTAAAAAATAATCCCAAAAATTATAATAATAACAATCAAAATTTATCAATTTATAAAATTAAAATGAACTTTTACTAGTAAATTTGTGCATTTATCTGTCACAAATAAATCATTAAAATTTGGGAAAAATATGGATTAATATTTTATTATGAATTTTGATATTTGAATGAGAATTTAAAAAGAATAGAAAAAAGAGTGTTATATTTATAAATAATTAAGATTTGTGCGTATTTATAAACTTTATTAAAAATTGATGTAATTCGATAAATATTATTTTGGTTAGTAGGTAAAATTTTAATATTTATTGCAATAATTGTAATCTCTATATCTAATTATTTGTTTAAATTGTATTCATAGTTTTAATATACATAAAAATAAGATAGCTTATATAAGAGCATAGAATAAATCATTAAAAAAAGTATTTAAAATATGGTTAAATGAGTATTCTATGGAGGTCATAAAGGTAAATTGTTAAAACAGAAATAAATATGTTAATGAGCATGGATGAATGAGTGGGCCAATACATATGATTATTCATTTAAATGATTAGTTTTTAAAATTTAATTTATGCAAATATTTTATGTGAATTACTATAGAGATGCTCATCAAGAGCACTATTTGATTTTTATTACCCTATCTCTGCCGTAGATAAATTACTACAATCTCAATCATACTGTTGCTCATTGCATCCTCCATGTTGGCAGACATGTTAAGAGCTTCTTTTGTTGGTGTTAACCTCATCTATGGTAGGACATAACCAACACAATGATTGCTCTTTCTCTGATTTTGGAGTTGATCTTCTCAACATTTTGTTATCTCCTTCAACCATTGTCTTTGATATTATGATGTAATCGGATATTCTTATCACTACTATATCTCGGCAATAACATTCTCCTCCTCCAATTGGTGGTTGCTAAAGATGGTGATAAACTAGTTAGAGTAATATTGCAAACTAAAGGCAAACAATGTTCATTATAACTCCTATGATAAACTATAGAGTTTCCCTTCCACTCTTAATTCATTTGCTAGGTGACCTAGGGAGAGAGAATTAACAACTACTTAATAGGTTGGATGCACATTATACCAATTGAATGGCAAGTGATTCAAACCCTTAATCAGACTTATTCTAATTCAATTAGATCATGAACTTAAGCTCACTTACAGCCATACACTCTAGATGACTCACTTAATTGACCTACCACATTTAGACTAGTCCACCTTACCCATGGGTTAAGTTTAAATAGCACAATTGACCAAATTCATCCTAATTAATTTTACATAAAACACTAGTTTGATTCTCTAAGAATCTTATCACCATCATAATTACTTGTTTGTATTGTTATGGACAACCTGAGATAAAAACTAGCTACCTATCAAGGGCCTTTGAAAGTTAGTAATCAGGACTAATGATCTTCTTTCAAAGTGATTTAAGATACATGTAATGAATGTATTTGCTTGCTTCCCTAATAATTTAATTTGGTTGGAAACACATGAATTGCTTGGTTGAGGTTGGGAGACAACCAAGAACTCTTATAAAAATTGTTATCATTAGAAGGTGATTTATATTTTCCTCACTATAATAATGGTGAGTTTCATTTTCTAAGATAAACATTCTTTATTCATTTTATAGGTCACCTTCACCTTCAATCGATTTGATAAATCTCTATCTTTTTTTGTTTGTGGAAAAGTTCATGTATTGCCTCCTCACATTTTCAACAATGAGATACTTTTTAGATAACCGTAACTTGAAGGGGATATTTTTATCTCATTGTCTACCTCTAACCATGTTCTTATTAAATTTTTGCATATAAATATTTCTTACAAATTCATCCTCATTATGAGGTTACTTAAATAATCATTTAATTATGAGATAACCAATGAATCCCCTATTATCCCATTTTAAATTGTATTTACTCATTTTTAAACTAAATTTTTTTGACAACCAATTTTCTCAAAGTTTGATTTTTTTTTTTTTTAGTAATTTATTACATACAACCCATCTATTTGGAGGATGCTAATGTAAGTGAGTTTTCTTATAAGATTTTCATTGACACTTGAAAAATAGTTATGTAAGCTTATCTTTGAGATGGTTTCATTTTGTGTATATATTATCATCTTCTTGTCTATAACATACCCTTTTATAAGATAGTAATTAAATTTTTCTTAAGAAAAGATACACTGCATATGCTTGAACCTAGATTGATTATCATAGCTCTTTTTTTAGATAAGAACCTTAGTTCTTTTTTCATTTTGGATAATTTCACAATAATTGATCAAGAGCCTCTTAACATAGAGGCTCCTATGAATTCCTCTCTTTTACATTCTAAAAGCTTTGCATATACTATTATATAGACTTTCACTTAACAAATAATAATATTTATTCTTTTTTCAAATAATACCCTTATTGACTAAATAAATTAATTTTTCATCTTTTATCATCTTTGAAACTTATATGAAATCATGTCTCTAAAAAATTCACCACAAACCAAATTAGGAGCTCAAATAATCGAGACTAGTTAGAAAATCATCAAAGTATGAATGCAATAGTGTGGAACACGTTGGTAGGAGAATTTGTCTTTAAAGTTATCTATAATGGAATAGTATCAATCAAAATTAAAAATGTAGCACCGAGTTTTTGTTTGGGATGATTTTTTATTTTTTTTATTATATTTAATTTACTTTTGAAATGATGGGATGTTTAAATCTATAATCTTTAAAAAAACTCATTTTTCTCAACTATTACTATGTAGATTTTTTTTCATAATTTTATTTTTTTAGTTGATTATAATTTTAAATTATTTCTTATAAATTTGTGTGAAAAGAATAAATATTTTTTAATTAAATTAATTAAAATAGCGGAGCTATGCAAACTATTTGTACTCTCATGGGAAAATATATATTTATGATGACTAATATGACACTTAAAATACTACTAGTCGAATCACAAATCTTGATGTTAAAAGCAAGTTGATCCGAAGTTGAAACTAGTCGAGATCAAGCACTTAAAATATCATTAAAAACTTTGAGATATCAGTTAAATCCTTAAATAGCTTTCAAACATGGAGTTTAATCGAAAGGTCGCGGATCTAACAAACTCAAGATCTCATAATTCTGACTTCATTTGAGCATTCAAATACTTAAAATACATCAAATGATCAAAGGAATCATTTTGAGCCGTCCGATAGAGATGAGTGGTTCGGATTTTGCATGTATTTACAGAGACGACACTCCTCTAATTTATAAATAGTCACTCATTCCTCATATGAGGGGAGCCCAGGCAAGAGAGAGGAGAGAGCTCTAAAGCTTGAAGATCCTCCAAGCATAATCATGCTACCACTCGACGGTCGCCACCCCTCGCTGTTGGTTATCAACACCGCCGCCGTGCCGTACCGCCACCGCCGATCACCGTTGGATCCCCGCTCACCATTAATATAGGTTGTTGCCGATTTTGGGATTCACATTGTCGCCCCTTCTCATATACAATTCTGTAATCTGAAGAAAATTTTGTACTCAAATACATAGTGGAAGATTTTACCAGCCTATTTTTCCCTCTTTTCGAGATTTTTAAACGTAAAAATTCTGTAGTTTTCTTATTAATTCCTCAAACATATGTGTGTGGATTTCAAACAAAGCTAGCGTAAACCTTTACTCTATCGAACCGGTTTTCTAGCAGCAGCCGGCCGACTATGGGAAGAACCCTCAATCACAATTTTCGTGAACACCGCTCATGGCCAATAAAGCAATATACTGTGGAGCCTCCCGCCCAACTCGCCACTCTGAAACCAATCCTTGAACTAAGGACACCAAGCTTCTGCCTCACTTCCCCCTGATAGATGTGATCCTATCGGTAAAAACGCAACAGAAATCTCTTTAGAAGATCGTGTGCATTGAATGGAAGAGTCTCAAAATGAGATGATCCGACTTTTGTGAGGAACACAATAGCCACTACCGCGGCAAACACATCTCCCAAGATTGATCGTTAGCTGTGGGAGGTCAAAATGCTAATCTCCTCGACATGAAGTTCCTCCCATAAAGATCGATGTCGATCTTCGACACCGCTAGTTCCATCCATCACGTGACCAACTAACCGCTAATCCACCAATTATTGCTGGTAGCTTGGCACATTCTCGTCCTGTTGACTCCACTCGATATGTTATATGTGCAGAATTACGACGCTTAATGCAAGATGAATTTCACCTTGAAGACAGAAATCATCCTCCCCCTCACCGCAACTATGAGGAGTCCTCACCTTTAGTTGAAGCAACTTTTTAACATCCTATTCCCGTAGGTTTCAAGCTTCCGAGCATTGATTCCTTTGATGGGGCAACTGACCCATATGAACATATCAACCATTACAGTACCATCATGCATATCCAACGAGCTCGAACACCGCTTTGTCAAGTCTTTCCGCTACCTCGCGGCAAGCTCGACTTGGTTCTACTCCCTCCCAAGGGAATCCATCCATACCTTTGATGAACTCGCCAAGATTTTTGTAGAACGTCATCAGCAAACCGGAGGATCATTAAAGATTCCTCTCATCTCTCAGCATTCTTCAAAATGAGGGTGAATCACTTAAAGAATACTTCCGAGATTCTCCTAAGCTCGCCAAATACCCGAGTGACCTCAATTATTGAGAGAGTTTTCTTGAGGGCTCGCCCCGGCCTTTCTACTCCACTAATGAGATACGGTCCGCCATATGCCGACTTAGTTCACCAGTGGAAGCACAAATTTCTGCTAATGAGGCTATTAATGCCTATCGAAAATAATTTGAACAATCCACAGGAAAACGTAAGAGTGCTCTAGGAAATACAGATCAACAATTCCATCAGAAGAAGCAACAAGACAATCATGATCTCCCTCCATGGCCCCCGCATTAAAGACGCGAACCACGACTGAAATACACGCCGCTGAACACATCTCATGTTAACGTCTTGTTGGCTATTCGAGATGAAGAGACCATCAAATGGTCACATCCAATCAAAACCAAATTCGAAATCGAGCAATATTGTCACTTCCATCAAGTCGCGGACATACTATGAGGCGTGTAAACAACTTAAAGAAGAAATTGAGGCTCATTCAACAGGGATATCTACGTCAATTTGTACAAAACCAACCAGCTCAAGCAAACATAACTCTAATTGGGGGGCAACCGGGACAATCATTACAGAAACAACATAATAGAGGTCAAATAGTTAGAGAAATTGAAATGATTGCAAGTGGGTCACTATTATCTAATCAAGTCTTCATCGCCACCTTTAAAGAGTCAGAGTTAAAAAAATCTTTTATTAATCATCCAATCACTTTTAATGACTGACTTGGAAGGAGTCCAAGTTCCATCAAGATCCTCTTGTCGCAAGGGATTGGTGACCCTGTTATGTTGTTAAAAGAATTTTGATTGATAATGGGAGTTCCGTTGATGTTTTATTTTACTCCACCTTTCTTAGCATGACCGATTAAGGAAAAACTTCAACCCGCAGACCGTTATATGGGTTTGATAATGCCTGCAGTGGAGGATAATCACCCTTCGTTCTTCGAGAATTTTCTCAACAAGTCACTCACTCGCCAATTCATAGTGGTCAAGTCAAATTCAGATACAACGCTATCTTTGGAAGACCCTCTAATCAATCTTCTTCGACTTTGCATCCTCATCTTAAGATGAAATTTCAAACTATTGGGTTGGAGTGGTCTCAGAAACCAACAACAAGACACATCATGTTACCTCAAGCTCAACCACGCCTTCTATGGACCTTCAACATCAAGAATTTTAATATTCAAGATAAAGAAGTACCTCAGAGGGTTTTTCCTGTAAAAGACTTGCTCCCCACTTTGTTATCAAATGACCAACCATCAAGCTATGACCAAAGATCCAGAGGAAAAAATCTTCCCTAAAACTTGAAACATGGAGGGTCTATGAAAAGTGTTATATGTAATCCTTGGTGCATAAAAATTGTAGTCTTTAATTTACCATATTTATATTTTCCTCTCCGCCTCTTGTCTTTTGTTAACTCTCTCTAAAAATGCATCTCGTCCCTTTTGTTAAGTTATCTTGTAATAATATTGTATCACTAATATTATCAAAGTAATAAGTTTATGACTTTTTCTTACAAGCTTGTTTCTTCTTCATTTAATCCTCCCACTTGAGAAATATACAACTCACATTGTATCTAATCGCATGATCAATCCCAGGGGACTTGATCGACCTCTTCCATCGAAGTCAAGTAACACTTTTGATACCTGTGGATAGTCAAAAGGTCCTTGGTGGACATCCTGACCTCTTCCATACAGTTAACGCCATCGTAACACTCAAAAAAACAACCTCGGATAGTAAAAAATCATCAATTTAATTCAACCTCTTCCATGCGTTAACGCCATGAGTCACACTCGACAAACAACCTCGGATAGGTCAAAATCCTCGACATTTGACCTCTTCCATACAAGTTAACATCATCAGTCACACTCACAAACAATGGATAGGTCAAATCCTCAATTCAATTTAATCTCTTCCATAGGTTAACGCCATCGAAGTCACACTTTGACAATAACCTCGGATAGGTCCTCATCCGCCGGCCATCCCCACCGACATACCAGACTACCGCTGACTATCGCTGTTGTTAACGACCACGCCGACCACCAACCATCGCCGCCACGCCCATCATGCCGCCGGGCCATCGCCTACCATTCGCTAATCACTACTATCGTTGCCGGCCATCTCCACTAATCGCCACCGCCACCACTGATCACTGCCGGTTATCATCGCCGATCATCGTCTCTAAACCCGGTCGGTCCGCTGCGGTTGACGCCTCTTTCGAGGAGCGAGCCTCCATGAATAACGCCTTGATCGCCAACTCGATCGGTCCGACGAGGCGACGCTCTTCGAGGGAAAATTGGAGCCTCGCCATGAACTACGGTTGATCTCAACCGGTGGTCCGACAGGGTTGACACTTTCGAGGGAAAGCGAGCCGTATGAACTACGCATTCGCCCAACGACCTCCTTAAGAAGAAGAGGAAGACCTCAAGCATATGAGGAGTGCACCTTCTCCTTGGCCATAAGATTTTATAGACCCCATAGGACAAAAAAGTAAAAATCAAAGAAAAAAAAAATCCCAAAATGGGTGAAACGGGTCAAAATGGCAAAAAAAACCCTCATGGGCCTAGCTGCTCAGCTTCCGCGCCACGCCGCCATTTCATCTTTCGCGGCACCCACGCATCCACACGCCTAGCGGCACCCGCCTCTTTACGCGTGCAAGCCGGTGAACCCGCCGCTTCAGACCCAGTGACAGCCGCAGCCTCTCATACGTCAAAGCTGCTACGCCAACGGCCTAAGCGCCTATAAATGTTGGATGGGTCCATAACTCAAATCTTCGCATACTTGACATCCGTGCCCGCCCGCGATCATAATCTTCTAATGAAGATCTGTTCTTCAAAATGTATGATTAATTAACGCAAATTTTATTAAAGATCTATTTTCAAGATTTTCATATATATTTTGGATGATTGAGATAATGTCATCCAAATATAGAACCGATATGACACTTAAAATACTACTACAAGCACAATCTTGATGTTAAAAGCAAGTCGATCCAGTTGAAACCGATCGAGATCAATCACTTAAAATATCATTGGAAACTTTGGGATATCGCTTAAATCCCTAAATAAATTTTAAACATAGAGTATTTATAATCAATCGAAGGCCTCTCGGTCTAACAAGCCCAAGATCTCGTAATTCTGAGTTCATTTAAGCATTCAAATACTTGAAATACTTCAAATGATCAAATGATCAAATGAATCATTTTGAGCCGTCCGATAGAGAGGAGTGGTTCGGATTTTGCATTTATTTATAGAGACGCCACTCCTCCAATTTATAAATACTTCTCATTCTTCATGAGGGAGCTCGGCAAGAGAGAGAAATCTCTAAAGCTTGAAGATCCTCCAAGAGCATTACCACTGACTCGGTCACGACCACCCCGTTAGTTGTCAACCGCCACGGCCACCGCCACCGCCACCATCGATCCTGCCGTTGATCCCGTATTCACCATTACTATATGATTGTTGTTGCCTGATTTTGAGATTCACATTGTGAGCCCTTCTCATATACACTCGTAATCCATGGAAAATTTTGCACTTTGAAATAGATACATAGTGAAAGATTTTCTTGGACTAGACCGCATAGTATTTTCCCTCTTTTGAGGTTTTCCACATAAAAAATTTGAGTTTTCTTATTAATTCCTAAACATCTGTGGTATTTGAGCATAAACTAAACTTTTACTCTACCATAGCTTACGCATAATGATCATAATAATTTTTAAAGTTTTATTTGATAATATCACTTAATTTTAGCGTAGACCCTATCAACTATACATAGATTAGGGCTGCAAAAGAATCGAGTCGAGGCAAGTATGTGTGTATTTGAGTTCCAGTTTGTTTATCATTATCGAGCTAGAGCTCGATTTAAGCTTTTAGCCATAATCGAATTTGTTTGCGAGTAGCTATACATAAATTGTATCAATTAGAACTTATTAAGCCTAGAAAATTAAAATTTTAAATAATATTATTCATAAATAAGTTTTAATTAAGCTATAATCGAATCATAATTGAGCTTTTTTACGAGTTTAGTCGTGAGCTTTAAATGATACTGTTTATGAACATAAATGAACTAAACGATTAGTAATTCAAACTTATTTATTTAGCAATATAATATTTAAAAATTTTAATTAATTAATTAATTAATCATGAATATGCTCTAATAGAACTAAGTCACCAATAAATGTCAAATGTCAAACGTTCGGTTCATTTGAAGCCCTAACCCGGACGAACCCGAACTAGGAATCCTGAGAAGTGTTAACAAAACCGCAACTTTTCGTTTATCGAAGCTATCTTTGCTTTGTGCCGACGATGTCTGTTCTTCGTCTTCCTTCCAACTTTTGTTTCCTTTACTCCTTTTCTCCTTCTTCAACGCCTTCTCTTTCCCCTCACCTTCTTTTCTATAGAAGTAGGAATGAGGCACTCATTGATTGCCGCATCATCGGGAGAAGGTCCTTGATGCCGCCGTATGGAATGAAGGGGATTTTACCTCCTCTTCCCCTTTGCTGTAGTTCCCTTGATGCCTCAGCCCCTAACAATACCCATTTCTTCTCCACCTCGGTTGGATCTCCCCCACAATCTCTCTCTTTCTCCCAGTGGAATTTTGGCCCCAGGCATATGCTTCTTCTCAATATCGTAGCCTGCACGGTGAGTATACTTTAATACCTCGTACGGGATTGTAGTTTTTTTTCTTAATTTTGTATGACTTTTAGTCGATTTTTAGAGATCAAACTACATGAACATAGTTTCCCGTTTTTGTTTATTTTTTTCTTGTTCTTTGATGTTTTCAGTTTGTTTAACGATCAACTACACCCTTGCTATTTCCTGTGAAAATTAATTACGTAAAAGGAATGAATATTATATTTGCTTAGGTGTTTTTCCCCTGTGTGTGTTGTTGAGCAATTCTGACTATGTTAGCAGGTTGCTATTTCGGCCTCCTGGTTGTTCTTCTCCGCCATTCCAACCCTTCTGGTAGCTTTGAGTTTACTTTCGAGATTTGTTTTCAGGAGCCATTTATCTGTTTTTTTTTTTTCTCTTGCTTTTTATTTAATTATGCTGTTGAAGAGTGTAGGCTTTTAAGAGGGCTGCTGAGTCACTGGAAAAGTTATTAGATGTCACTGCAGAGGAGCTACCGGATACTATGGCAGCAATGAGACTATGTGGGTTGGAGATAAGTGACTTGACCATGGAACTAAGTGATCTAGGGTTAGTCCTTTGAGCTTCCTTTTCCTCTCTAAGATCTAATCTAATTTGCCTGGCTGATAGAAATTGAAAATTTGCCAATTCTTACATTTATAATTTCTGCATTCCGATTTCTGCTTGCTTTTCTTGCTGAATTCAAGAAGATCTCTTAGTTGAAAATTAAAATCCTCTCGATGATTAGACTAAGATGCCAACAGTGAATTTTAGTTTTGCATCCATTTTAGTGGCTCGGCTACCCTTTTCAATGAATCGATTCGCAGGAAGTCTTTTTCCCCAAAACAAAAGAAACGAAATTAAGAAGAATGACTGCTTACTTCTTTTTTGTTTTTCTGTTCATCCTGATTTGGATTAATCTTGCAGTCAAGGGATAAAGCAAGGTGTGAGGAACTCTACTCGTGCTGTCCGCGTGGCCGAGGAAAGGCTACGCCGTCTCACTACCATGGATCCAATAGGTCAGTGGATCCTTCGATTGTTTCATCTCTAGCTGGAATATGAAGTAGTTTTAGGATGGAATGGTGTGTTTTACTCACATCTTTACCTTTAGCATCAACACAGGGACGCAACAGTCCAAAACAGATGGAGATGCTGCCATTAGCTAAAAGAGCTAAGAACATACGCGAAGGCGTTGTAAAGGGAAGGGCATTTTTTGGAGTTATATTTGGTGTTTCACAATTTTCTCGATGGTTTTGGAACTTTTCATGTGGCGGGTCAGAAGCGCTAGCATTGTAAGCAACCAAGAGCAACATAAGCTACCAAGAGCAATGCATTAGACTTTTTGTATGTTTGTTGTTGCTTCTATTTCACTTCTGTTCTTGTGAATGTAAAAGTGAGGTGAGCAGCGTACATATGTATTTACTTGTGGCTTTTTTTGTTGTTTCTGCATGCACGGAACTATCTTGGATCAGTTGGTAATGCATTTACATTTTAATCTAATTCTGTGGGTTAGAATTTGACTTTTATGTTAATGAAAATGTACTTTTATTATCTTGTTTCTTCAAAAAAGGAGAAGGTAGGAACTAGGAATTGTTCCTTAAATCCTCATTATGCCCTCACTGTACATTGCCATGCAAGATTTTGAAAGAAAAAGTATTTAAATGATTTCATTTGTCTTCTTCATTCCAAGTATTTTTATTTTATTTTGCCAGGAGAGGTTTATGTGTTAATGATTTTTTGGAAAGCTAGAAATAGTTGCTTAGAAATAAGGAATTGTACTTCAGAATCTTCAGGATCAAGCTCAACTGTTATGAATTATGATAGATGCTTATTAGTAAAAGTTTAGGAATGAATGCGTATATATGCATATTATTAAAGTAATCAATCGGGATATTTGAACTAAGCTATTTCTTTGTGCTCGAATACTCATTGTTTGCACTTAATTTTTTTAAGCGGCTATTTTTGGAATATTTAGAGACTTAGTCGTCATCTTTAGATACTTAGCCTATTTTATCTTTACAAAAAATATATAACAATTGGGCAATGCAGCTAGGCACAACAAATATCATGTCCTTTTTTTTTTTTAAGAGATTCTACCCAACACCGCGACATCTTCAGAGGGATATCATCATGACTAATCCCACGTACCACATTATCACACACGTGGGTCCCCATTTACTTTCACCCTAGATATGTCATAGAGGATTCAAACTCTGACGGAGGTCCACGCCGCCCACCATGGAAGAGACGGTGGGTAATATCATGTCCTTAATGAAATTTTCTTTCTCATTCTACGTGCACAACCCATGAATGAACCCACCAAAGCACACCCATGCTTACAAGTTTAAGGAGATGATTTCTTATTCAAATCATTTTTAAATTTTAATCATGAAAATAGATACATGATAGTAAATTAGAGCAGAGACCGAATTTAAGTATTAATTATATTCAATCAAATGATTGAATTTAACAAATTATTTCATTTTTTAAAATATATTTTTTATCTTCAGATAAAAAAGTAATTCGTTTTAGCTTATGAAGTCTAGTTTTCATATGATATATATCCATAAAAAAAGTATAGTTCACATGAGAATATATGGACTAACATACAGGAGAGACTTATGCAATGTAACATAAAGGAATTAGGCAATTCGTTAAGAATAATATTAATTTTATTTTTATATTATTTTTAAAAATATGTTTATTTAGAATAGTTTTTATGTAATTTTATTTTTAATTTTTAAAAATAAATAATGTTATTTTTAAAAATACTCAAAATATCTAAAAAGATATTTTGAGTATTTTCTAAAATAATAAATACAATCAAATAAATTTTATTTTTAAGAAAAATATAAACAAAACAAAATATAAATATAAAATATAAAATATAAAATAAAACTGTTCCCAAATAAAATGGAGAGGGCCAACGCTCTTAATCAGCCTGAGATGCTCCCTTCGTCTCCTCGCCGCCGGAAAATTTTAGTGAGAAATTTTTTTGATATAAAATATTATAGTCAGAAAATTTTTTTGATATAAAATATTGTAGCATATTTAAAAAAGTAACCAATTAGATTGATTTGTGAGAAAATGAGTAAAAAACAATTAAGTCTCAAAAATATTTTAATTTAGATTTCGATAGGAAATTGCAAAAGAAAAAAAAAATCTATTTACTTATATCTACTAAATAAAATCAATTATTTATTAAATGTATTAAAATGAAACACCTCCAATAATATAAAATTGTGAATTAAAATATATTTGCATTCTAAACAATAAATTGTAATAATAAATAAAAATACTTACATAACACTTAAAGCTATATTATTTATATATTTAGATATTTAACATCTAAATTTTACCATTTACTAAATTTAACATGTTATTAATTTTTGCGATGTATCATCGCTCTTATTTTTTTTCCTGTTAAGGGACTGTTTGTTAGATTCTTCGCAATATGCTGATAGCATGAGAAGGTCGACTCTTTACAACTAAAAATTTTTAAGTGTGGAGGAATGAAAAATTATTATATGTGAAGTTTAGACGTAAAATTATATTTAAATTTTCATTGTGTATTGTACACAGATTGTGTAATGTGTACATCAAATTTTTTTTTTCTTAAAATTTAGAAGATATTTTAAATATTTTTGATATGACACCTTTTTTTCCTTAAAATACTAATAGTCAGAATCTTGATGTCAAAAACAAGTTAATCCTCTTGAAACTAAGATCGACTTAAAATATTATTGAAATTTTGATATCAATTAAATCCTAAATAGCTCTTAAACATGGAGTATTTATATAAATCGAACATCTCTCGAGGATCCAAGCCCAAGATCTCATAATAATTTCAATTGAGCATTCAAATACTTAAAATACATCAAATTATCAAATGAATCATTTTGAGCCGTCCGATGGAGTGGAGTGATGTGGGTTTTGCATGTAAAACGCTCCTCCAATCTATAGCCTCATTCTTCAAATGAGGGAGCTGAGAGAGAGCTCTAAAGCGAAAATTCTCCAAGCATAATCGTTACCACTGGTGCCGATCACCCCGCCGGTTGTCAACCACCGCCGCCGTCGCCACCGGCCGATCCGCCGTCGCCATCTTCATCAATCACCATCAATCACCTTCATCGCCACCACCATCATGTTTCACCATCATTCTACCACTGAATCGTTATACAACTTGAACGATTATATGTTGTTGTGATTCTGGACCCCATTATCGCTCTTATCATATACAATCTGTAATCAGATCGGAAAACTTTATACTCAAAATAAATACATCTGGAATGATTTTACTAGGCTAGCCAATTTTTTATCCTATTCTAGATTTTTTTTCCGGGTAAAATTTGAGTTTTATTATATAATCTATCTCGCAGTATGACTTCAGTAAAATTTTAAACTTTTATTCATTCGATTTTTTGCACGCAATAATTTTAATACTAATACACATGTATAAATAAATATTTTGAAAATAATTTTAAAATTAAAATAGCTAAAATACATAATTTTTTAATTATTTTTAATTGCACTTAAAATATTCACATACATATACAGTGTACTGATATTAAAAGTGCTTAAAATACTCTCTAAATTCTTAAAAAAAAGATAAATTAGTGTATACTAATACATAGCCAAAATTCACACGTAATAATTTTTTGTGTGAGAAAGGCATTTCAATGAAAGTTAATGTAATGATGAGAAATATTATATTTTTTATATTATTTAAAATTTTTAATGTTATGTGACTAAATAATAAGTTTTAGATATTAAATATATATATAAAATAATTTTAAATGTGATATATTTAATTTTTATAATAGATAAAAGATACATTTACTTATATATAACTAATATTTAAATTTTATTTTTTACTTGTATATTATTTTAGTAAATCACATTTAAGCATATGAAAAAAAAATTATTTATGTTAAAAAAATTAATAATTTTGACATTTTCATGTAATTCAAAGAAGATTTAATACAATATAAATAAATATTAAAATTAAATATTATATATGTATATATAAATAATATATTCTTCTATATGAAGTCTATTAAAAAAAGGCTTAAATCCGAACAAAGAAAATGGTGAGCTCCGGCCCATTACTATCTGGGCTCAACAAGTACAGCGTCTCCGAATCCCTACTTCCCGCCACATGTTCAAAATTCGCTCTCAAATACGCCACCTCCCCTTGATCTCCCGCCCTCCCATCCCCATCGGGAAGCACTCCGGCCCCCATCGACACCGCCCTAAGAAGCTCCATCAACGCCAGATCTTCCTCCGTGGCCTCCCTCCTCACCGCGTACCCACTCTTCCTCCCATTGTAAAATAGCGCCCACATCCCTTCTTCCATCACCCTCCTCCCAGCCGCTCCGCTGCCAACACACGCAGCTTTCTCGCACTCAAGCGCGATCCTGACCATCCCGTTTCTCATCTCCCGCATAAGGACCTGCGTTTGCACGGCCATTTCGAGCACGACCCAAGGGAGGCTGCGCGGGCTCTCTTGGATGGAGAGGCTGACGCGGCCGCGGAGATGGCCAAATAGCGTGCCAGACGCACGGGAAGCTGATGGTGTCGTGGTGGGGAGGCGGCATCGGGGGGTGGTGAAGATGGGGAGGGTGCGGCAAATGGAGCGGAAGAGGCGGAGGGGATTGGGGCGGTGGCTGTGGTGTGGGTGGCGAGGGGGCAGGAGGAGAGTTGGGGCGCGGGGAATGATGGGACAGGATGTCGAGGTCGTCGAGAGCGGAGGAGTTGGATGAGTCGGTGGCTGCATGGAGACCGCCATTGGGAGGAGAAGGAAGGGTGGAGGGGCAGTGGGTTGAACGGAGATTTGAGGCGGGGGAGGGTGAAGAGAGTGCAGGCTATTTTAGGGGTTCTGGTAGGAATATGATGAAGAGGCGAATACCAATGGACGGACGGCACCTGAATGAGAGGTAAAAGCAAGTTTGAACAACGGATTACGGCTCTATGGTACTTTTTATTTTTAAGTTAAACGATTATTAAAATTATATATTGCGAAAAAAAAAAAGCAATAAGAACTTTATATTTTAAATTAAGTGCTAATTATTATATCAAAATAATAATTATTCCACTGATTGTAGTAAAAATTCAAATGCATTAATTACCAAATCTGTTTTTAATTTATTATTTTCTTTATGTTAATTAATTTATAGTAGATAATATTATATTAAAAGTCTCGTATATTATTTACACAATTAAAGTGGTTCTCATAACTGACCGACGAGAATTAGTTACTTCTCTGTTTTTTGCTTAAACATCAACATATTTACCATTTTTTTTTTAAAGTATTTGATTTAAAATTAAAAAAAAAACTCAAATCTCCTATGTTTTCTGTATTTGAAGTTGATTTAAATAGCTTAAAATAAAAATAATTTGCCCTTGTGCTGCTTAGCCGAATTCTCCCCAACTAGCAAAGTTTTATACCTTCAATTATTTGTGAATACAAATTCATGTTGGTCGTAAGCCTGGTTTAAGCTACCTTACGGGAGTATGCTAAGCACCCTCGTAACTCTTTAAGAGAAAACACTACTTAAAATGAAATAATAAGTTAAGGAAATAGTTAAAACTTCTGAGATTGATTAATAAATTTTTAAATTATTTTAGAAAGATTAGTGAAAGTTTAGTTGTAAAGAGATTTGGAGATTTTAGGAAGGGGCATAGCTTCACTTTTTTTTTTTTTTGGCTGATCCTTGTTTTAGTAATAATTAATATATTAGCGATCACAATAAACTTTAAATATAAAGTTCTTAGAAAGAAAAATCTTAACGAAAAATAAATCAATATTGTTTATACAGTAAAATTTATGCAATATGAGAACGAACCTTTCCTGCTGATCTTCAGCTTTGAGATTATTTTCTTATACTTCAACATGCACCATGATCTAACAAATTTATATCGATCGGGATCGGTCTCAGTATCAGTTCAGAGAAAACATTTCAGATTTCTCTTTAACTGTAAAATGGTAAAGTATTTAGCATTAGCATAAAGTATTGATAGGCAATCTCATGTCGATAGATACAAATTTATTTTCAAAGATGTGCTTTACCGTACAATACCGACCATATTAACAAAAAATTAATCAACAAACAATGGCTAAAAAGAATAGCTAATCTTTTAAAATGAACGAACAATGCAGCATTAGAAAACAGATGGAATTCCTATACAAAGCACGAAGATGTTACTGAGCAAGCTTCCTCCATAAGCCTTTGGGTTGCACTAAGCTCTTCACTCTTCCGAAAACGAAGCCGGTCTTTGGAGGGTTGCCATCCACGAGAGAATTTTCATATATCTCTTTGCACTCTTGGACCACCTGATAATACATATATATATATATACATCCATTATGAGGAGTTTTATATTCTGTTGAGAGATTTGTATGTAGCGGCTAATCAATGTATAAAAATCCCTTGGATTTCAACAAATAATATCTACAATACTTTAGAAAAGAATAGGATTTTTTATATACATACCACAATTTCTATGTAATTATGTCTAATTGCTAAATTTTGATATTTATATTTACAACACCTCAAAGAATGAAATGGTGTGTTCCCTTTTAAAAAGATAGTAATAGCTAGTGTTGTGAAAATCAAACCGAATATCGAACAGAAAAGAGAGATTCAAGATTTAATGATTGAATCAAGGTTGAATTGGATAATATAATAAATATAAAAAAATAATAAAATATAATTTAAATAATGTAATAATATTCTAATTTAGAACTCTTCATTTTTTTTAAATATTTTGGATATACTTCTAAATTACAATTTTAGGACATTATTTTCTTTATTTATTTAAACTATAAATCTGGTATTTTATCCATTTAATTAAAAAAAACTAAAATTTGATTAAATTTAAATTTGGTCAGTTTTTTTATAACTGGTCAGTTCACCAATTTATTAGTTCAACTCTGGTTTTGGCCAGTTCTATGTAGAGACGACTTTGGACTTTTAATTGAACCAGTCAAAAGACCAGTTCATGGTTGAACTAGTTGAACTGGACGGTCCGGTTCGATTTTTAAAACCATAGTAATAGCAGCATTTTTGAGATAATGTGCGTGTGTGTGTATATATATATGAATTTTGTGATATGTATGCAAATATCTCAAATAGAACATATTGAAGAAAAAGAATTCATGTAGTTAACCCACACATAATGGGATAAATGCTTCTTATTGTTGTAAATACCCCAAAAGAATAAATGATAGAAAAAAGAGGCCAGCTATGTTTCGAGGGTTTTCCATGAGGCTTAGTTTGGAGCTTGACGTGATTATGTTTTCTTAACTACTTTGAATTGGCTGACAAAATGGAGATATCTTGAAGTGTTAGGGTTGATCAGATGAGAATCATGTGAGAAGATCATAAATTTGAATTCTACCACAAGCTAATTCAAACATCCTTGTTTCAAATATGGAATTCAAGAATTCAACCAGAAGAAAATTTATTAAAGATGTCATGCAGTGTCTTTGGTTAAAACTTTGGAACTAATGTGAATTATTATTCCTTACCTCTTTAGCATCCTTGCGTGGTATGCCTTCTCGTAGAGCCACAAGTTTCTCAACAACCTCTGGCTGCATAGAGGGAAAGTTTTATTTATTTATTTATTATAAGCACAAAACAATGTCATATTCGGCATAGAAACAACATTGTAAAATTGCAATTTAATATGAAGAAATAAATTACCGGACAATCTGGTTGATGCTCGAGGATATTTGTATAGACAAGCGTGAAGCTGTCTAGGCTCGGCGGATGCAAGCTCCCTCAGATCAGCCAGTATCTTCACTCTAGTTTCAACTTTCTGCATTCCAGCTCATAACATTAAAATTAAATTTACAAATTATGCAGAATAACGATTTTGCAGGGAATTGTCTTACCAAATGAAAAAAAAGGAGCATCTCAAGATAAAGTACTAAGCATGATTGTAAATAGACCTCAAAATTTTAGACAGTCACTAGCAAAACTGAAGATGAAGTCAATAAGAATTATAGCAATTCAATAGTTAATTGATGGTTGCCTTATAGGTCTTAATGTTCTAATCTTCAAAGAGATGGAGACTTGGCGGATCTGAAATTTACATTGAATTAGCAGGCGCAAGGCCAGATCCTGGATAATATTTAAGACAATATATACTTGATTGGAGCAACGCAGTGTAGGGGCCAGATAGGGAAATAATCTAATGGCTAGGCTATGACTATAAAATACAGAAACAGCACAACACACACACACACACACACACGAAAAGTCCAAAAAAGAAATAATAGTGATTAAATGTCATAACAATGATTGATACTCACTGTAACACTGATGTACTCTCGGAAGAAATCCATCAAAACCTCGTCATCAAGCCTCATCCGCTCAATCGTTTCTTCTTTAATATAGGTTTTCTGCAGGAAAGAGCTATCAATATCTTTATGACAGCCATATTCATGGATAAAATCTATAAAATATGTCAACAATGCATATAGCTTGAGAAAGGTTGTGCCAACCTGAGTAAGGAGATGATCAATATAAATCACAATAGTTTCCTCTAAGCAAGCTTCAACAAACCTTCTGAATGATCTTTCCTCAATGTACCTTTAAAATTCAAGGCAGAATGACAACAAAGATGATACTGTAATTTACTGGTTTATATTTAGCCATACCACAAGCATAACTAAAAAATAGTAAGTTCAAGAAGCAAATTAAATTGTAAATAAATTCACCCAGTGAGACTGCCCCAGCACATGAACATATTCCCATTGATATCAGAAAAAAAAGATCAACAAAGTACAGTTTACATGTTAAAGGGACCTATATTTGCTCAAATTACTAGAAAAGTGCACATTTTTTACCATTAACTTTCAATCAACTATGTTTTGGCCTGAGATGCTGAAAATGGATAGGATAGGTAGTTAGGGTGCCAATTACAACACTTACAAGACCAAAGTTTCATAATCCTTATTAACCTTATTGATACCATTTGGTCTCAAGCCTATAAATACTTTGCAGCTAGTCATTCACGTTAAGAGCTACACTTAACCCTAGTCTAGATAAATCCTTATGAAAAGCTCTACAGGATAAGCATTGGGCTTAATATTCTCCTGCTTACCCTACATGTTAAGTCTAGCAGCTAGCTGATTAGTGTTGCTGACGCTGTACATTCCTTAAACATTTAAGTATATTTCCTAACATGAAAGCTTAAATAAATTTAATCCCGGCACTTAGGTTATTTTTTATTCCAAATGTTAACCACAATATTACTGAAAATAATTTCATCAAACTTTTCAATTCATTTTGAACTCAACTTATTCTGGTTCCATGAAATTGATCCACAGGATTTTTTCAATTTCTTTATATTGGCACACATACCCTCAGAACTCACGCATAGAAGCACTTTATTCCTTATTAAAAGGACATTCAATTTGTCAATATCAAATTCACGCACAGATGATGAATTTTTATTATTGATTTGAGAGCCATAAGAATGATGAACTAAGAACATGGTAAAGGGAAAGTACATATTTATGATTAGATAAACAACAAACCATCAAACCTAAGCAACCTACAGCACACATCTCTAGAAAAAAGAGGAACAGATAACACTAGCAAAGAAATATAATATTTACAAAAATTTATCGGCAATATGGGAAATAACTATGTAAAAGCAAGATTTAAGAGCGTAAGTTAGATATAAAACAGTAAATATCAATGCCTAAGTTGAATAAAACCCAGCTACACTTTCTCCACAAAGATGGATTAACTTGAAATAGTGCAGAGAAAAAACCCTAAATTATTCATGTAAGATGTTGAGATTAAGATCAACTTAGAAGGTAAATTGCATCTCTCTCTCTCTCTCTCTGAGGTATTTGCAAAACATATATCCATGATACCAAATATGTATAAATATATATATATATATATATATATATATATATATATATATATATATATATATATATATATTCATGATTGATACCAGTTCCACTATTGTACTTCCCCTTTTAAAAACATTTTGTTGGATCTGTTAGGTATAATGTTAGTACGACATTAAAAGGCAAGAGATCAATTAAAAACCTTCACAATAAAAAGCAAAACTTTAGGCTCAAGCTCCATTTATATCATATAGTATACTTTTGCTTTGATACTTTTAATAAAAAGGCTTACATTTTAACGTCTGTAAAATAATCACCAAAGGTTGCAACCAGATACTCGGTGACCATTCCATCCAGCCAATCTGAGAAAGAAAAAATTCAGCCACAACAGTAAAATACAATTAATTATAGGCACATAATTTTCCATAAGAGAAAATATTAATCAATGAAGCCATATCATCTAGACGCACATGGCAAATTAAAACTCAGAAAAAAGCAGTCAATATCTATATTTAAGACCATATATATATATATATATATATATATATATAATACAGTTAGAAGTAGTAAGCATTTAGCATTTCCAAATTTATCCTTCAACATGTTACTTATTCATTTTCATTTCTTAATAACTTTTACATAATCAATTGAGACTAAAATTAAAAAAAAAACATTAAGTGGCAACTTGCCATGCGGCAAGAACTTGTATCAATAACTCTCTTTTTTTTTCTTATTAAAAAAAAAAGCATTAAGTGGCAATTCTTGGGAAGGAAAAATTGCTCCGATAGCCACGTGATGTCATCGAGAAACTAGCTGATGTTTTATAATTAAGTAGGTAGTACATCACACAGGTGCTTGACGGTTCAAATATCAATCCATCTTCTCCAGAGAAATTAACTCATGCTTTTGCAATTTGGATTACTTTTGCTTTATTCATCATCTTTATTCAATTATTGATTCTTCAGTCTAGCAATGTGAACTATTAGAGCATCGCACTTGTTACCAAGCAAGCAATTCCATGCATCTTGACTCGTTTGGCTTATTTTTTTCCCAAAAGTTTTGGATGAACAAATAATTCCAGAAATTATTTTCTGTAGGCCCAGAAAAAAGACTACAATTTAATTTTGAAACTTGAACACTTTCCATTCAACACCACATGAAACATCATGTCTGAGACTCAAACTCCAATAAAATATTTAAAATTTTGGACCAAATGCACATGTTAGTTATTTGTTTGTTAGCATGAACATCAATGTGAAAAGTAGAGGGTTGCAAATAGACAGTCGACGGCCAATGTAAAACTTGTCAAGATAATCATGACATGAATCCTTTAAAATAGTGTTAATGCTAGAACGTCCCCTGAAAGAAACGAACTATATAGCCTAAATACAGTTAAAAGTGTGCAAGGACCACTTCATCAGCGTCCGGGTGCAGTGTTAAATAAGCAGAATTCCCATATTATAAACGGATGCGGGCAAAGAAGTTAGTCCATAAAACTATAATTAAATTAAGACTTGCAATATAAATACTCTTACAAGTAAGTAAATTAATGGAATCAATAGATATTATGATTCATACGAAGATAAGTATTTTATGTATTCAAGAAAATAAATAAGTTGGGGAGAAAGCCAAGGAGAATGATAGTTTAGGTTTTAAACTTTAATATTCAGATAGAAGTCGAATTAAAAATGATGCAAGTGTGATTATAAATAAAAGTTTGAAATTTAATGTTATAAATATTAATAGTATTTGAGATATAATTATAGCTTTAAAGATTATTGTTAATACTAAGATTATCAATGTTATAAGTATTTATGCTCTTCAAGTAGATTTGAATGTAAGCTCAAAAAAAAAGGAATGACTTAGAAAGATTAATACAAAAGATACATCTTGAAAAAAAAATATTTATTAGAAGAGATTTAAATGTGCAAGAAATGATAAGAAATAAGAAGCATTGTTATAAAATTTGAATTAAATGTACAAAAACCAAGAATTAAACAAGATATAAAGTGGTCATCTAAGAAAATAACATGTGATACAAAAAAAATTAACTTTTAGTGATTTATACAATAGATTGGATATTAAAGAAGATGAAAGATGTATGTATAAGTTAGCCAAGCAAAGAGATTGAAAAGATAAAGATCTAGTTCAAGTGAGACGTGATAAGGTAGAAAACCATAAAGTGCTTTTCTTAGAAAAGAATATTGAAAAAAAGTAGATGAGTTATTTTTGATAAACTTATGAATGAAGGATCTGAGAATATGACTGATTTTAACAACTTTAATATCCTAAACAAAAATAGATAATTTTATTTTTATCATCGTATTAGTAAATTTGAAATTGAAGAGGCTTTAAAGAAAATGAAGTGTAAAAAAAAAATAGGACCTGATGAGATGAAAATGCTTAAGAGATCAAGAAATTTCTTAACTTACGAATCTTTTAATATTATTTTAAAGACTAAAATGATGCGGATAAGTAGAGGAAGAGTTTGTTCATTCCTATATTTAAGAATAAAGGCGATGCACAAGAGTGTGCAAATTATAGAGGAATTAAGTTAATGTGTCATACAGTAAAATTATGGAAGGGAGTAAGTGAGCATAGGTTACGATGTGATATAAAAGTTTCTCAAAATCAATTTGGTTTCATGCCGAGTAGATCTACTATAGATGTTATACATTTGTTGAGAGGATTGATGGATAAGTATAGAAAAAGTAAGGAGAATCTACATATGATATTTGTTGATTTAGGGAAAACTTATGATAAAGTTCCAAAAGAAGTCTTTTGGAGAGTTCTAGAAAAGAAAAGAATTAATATTAGTTATATTCAACTCATTAAGGATATGTATACTAGAGCAATTACTTGTGTCTAAACACAAGGAGGATTGACAAAATATTTTTCTATTTTAGTTGGATTACATTAAGGATTGGCTTTAAGCCTTTATCTTTTTGCTTTACTTGTGGATATTCTTACTATACATTTATAGGAGGATGTACCTTGGTATATGCTTTTTGTTGATGACATTTTTCTTGTAAGACTAGAGAGGGAGTCCAAAAAAAACTTGAATTATGGAGGTCAACCTTAGAATTTAAAGGTTTTCATTTGAGTAGATCTAAAATTAAATATATGGAGGGAAATTTTAATTGTATAAGTTCTAGTGGTGGTGTTGACATTGGGTGAACAAGTCATTAAAAAAAGTGTGTTTCGGATATCTAGGCTCTATTGTTCAAAATGATGGTGAAATAGATGGAGATGTTATTAGTAGAATTCAAGTTGGATGGTTGAAGTGGAGAAATGCATCTGGCCTGTTGTGTGATAGAAAAGTGCTTAGACTTTAATGGAAAATTTTATAAGATTGTGGTAAGACCTGCAATGATTTATGATGCAGAATATTGACCAATAAAAGAGAAGCATAAGACTAAGTTAAGTGTTGCAGATATAAGGATGCTCAGGTGGATGAGTGGCGTTACTCTTAGAGATAAAATGCAAAATGAAAATGTTCGGAAAAAGGTTGGAGCAGCTCCAGTGGCAGATAAGATTAGAGAGAGTCGCCTTAGATGGTTTGGCCACATAAAGCATCGGCCATCCGATTACCCGATTAGGAGAGTAGATGTATTATATTTTCCTTATGTAAAGAAAGGTCGAAGTATACCTAAAAAGACTTGGTTAAGATGTATTGAAAATAACCTTAGTTTATTAGAATTAAATGAGAATTTGACACATAATATAACATAATGGAGAAGAGGGATTCATGTAGCCGACCCACAGTGGGATAAAGACATGTTGTTATTATTGTTGTTGTTAGAACGTGAACATCACTGTTACTTCCATTATTGATGATTCATTAACATGCAAGGATTTTGAAACATCTGAAATATACAACAAATATCTCGAGTGGAATTTTTGACTTTCCACATCTCTAAAATGCACCAACTACAATTCCATTACTTCAATTATATTATGTGTTGACCTCATATGGCTCATAAGTCAAATGAATCATGAAAGTTAAAATAAATAATTACCGAGAGGAACATCATATAAATTGGGTTTAAAATGCTCTAATCGTGATCGGATTCGATACAAATTGCCTCGATTTAAAAAATCCAGCTTTATAAATGCATCTAAAATATTAAAGTTAATTAAATGAAAAATATCAGATCAATTAATAATCGATCAATTAATTAAAATCAATTTTTAATGAAATTAGGCACATATCGAGATCAGGAAGCCCCGAAGACGTCCGAATTCGCTCGCAAAATTGATCGCTACTTGTCGCCAAACGCGTCAAATCTATCAAACGACGCCTTAGATCAATTCAAGAAAATAAACATCGATTCGAATGCGACGTCACACAATTTAAGCTCAATTTCACATCGATCGTCGCCGACATGGTCCAAATGACCTCCGATCGCGAAATCGGCTGCGCCATTACGTCCGACACAACAGAAATACCTAAAATCGACACCCATATTGCTAGGATTTATCGCAAAAAATAAATTCATATTATTTGACGCGAAATTATGTTAATTTGCAATTAAAGTGATTAGCAGCTATTTAATCTCTTAAAATCCTCTAATCCTTATCCTAATCACTCAAGCCACCAATCCAATCCGCTGCCTCTATTAGTCGCCTATTTGACCAATCGAAATGAGTGGCTAACCCTAATACCCATCAACGCCGATCCTATTCACGCACAATGTCTCTGGGCAACACCTCTCCTCTCGGATCCTCCTCTCTTTTTTTCGCTCATATCTCTCCACCTCCACCGTCTCGACGCAGAAGCTCAATCGAGGCTGCCTCTGGCGTCCATCCCTCATGAGCCCCAGAACCAGTGTGGTAACCGAGCCCTAGCTAGCCGAAACCCCTTTCCTTCTTTCCTCATTTCCTCATTGCAATTGAAATCTTCATGTCGTCTCTCTCTAACCCTAAGCTTATTCTCATGCATTTGAGTTCTTTTGGAAGTTAGGGTTTGGTAAATCTCTCTTATTATATGCTTAAGATGACGCTATGGTTTTACTCTTGAGATTTGGGATGATGTATGGCCCAAATCTCATGCCGCGTGCTGTTCTCTATGAATTTCATTTTTTTTTATCTTGCTTAAACTGATTTTCTTTTTTGGGCGAGATGATATATGTTATGCCTCCTTCATATGTTAGAATGAAATCCAAAATCTGAAATAAGGTTTTGAGAGGTTATGTAGCTTAAACCCTAAGTTACATGCAAGGTTCCATCTCTTTTATGCTTCAATTTTGCTGTTTGGATGGAATGATACTTGCTAAACCTCTTTTACATGTTTAAAATGCAATTAAAAGCATGGAAATATGGTTTGAGACAATGTATGGCTTAAACCTTAAGTTACATGCAAGGTTCCTTCTCTTTTATGCTTCAGTTTTTCTGTTTGGATGGAATGATACTTGCTAAACCTCTTTTACATGTTTAAAATGCAATTAAAAGTATGGAAATATGGTTTGAGATAATGTATGGCTCAAACCCTAAGTTATATGCAAGTTTCCCTCTCTTTTATGCTTCAGTTTTATTGTTTGGATAAAATGATACTTGCTAAGCCTTTTCTACATGTTTAAAATAAAGTTATAAGTGTGGAAATAGGGTTTTGAAATGCTGAATGGCTCAATCCCTAAGTTTATGCAAGTTTTCACTTTCTTTCATGTCAGATTTTTTTTTTTAGAGGGGATGATTCTTGCTAAGTCTTTTTCACGTGCTTAAAATGAAGTTGGAAATTAAAAAAAAAAAAGCTTTGTGAGAGTTGTTATATACAATGGCCATTATTTGATTTTTGGGTGATTATGGTTCAACTGTGAGGCTCCCTTTGTGCTTGGAATGCTAATTTGGAAAGGTCCTCTTTGTGTTTGGAGTAGTGTTGGAAAGGTTTAACATTTCAGATTTTTAGATTTATGTTGATGAGATTGTGTTGATTGGGTTGATTTCCGTTTTACCCATCATAAAGAAATCTCTACTTCCTAATCTTGTCTCCTTCTAATCAGATTTTTTTTTTAAGTTTATGTTGCTGAAATCATAATAGTGAAATTGATTTTCTATTTTTACTCATTATAAAGAAATTTCATATTCCTTGTTGTGCTTATGAATAGATCAGCATGTATACATTTAAGAGAGCTTATTCCTATTTTGATATTAAAAAGTCCATGCAAGTAAAGGTTAAAGTGTTGTGTAGTATTGCAAAGGAAATATAAATTCTTTTGGACATATTGTTACATGATTTTTTTTTTTAAAGAAAGATTGTTACATACTACCTACACATCCTATCCAATCAAATTATATTTAAATGCAATTGTTCATGAAATGGGAAAGTAAGCATGAAGTGCAATGTTTCTTTACTCACTTGATAACGACAAATGAAACATATGCCTATGATTTGACATATGAATGTTATCTACTTGCTAAATTTGAGAAAAGTATTTCATCCCTTATGCTAAAAAAAAAGAGGAAAAGAAGAGAAATGGTATGCAATTGAAAGCTCGTAATTCTTATTAATTATGTTTCAATGCAATGCTTAGCTAAATTCACAAATGTCATATGTATTGTTTAAATACATATACATACGCTTATGTGATTGAAATTGAAATTCATGAAGACTGCTCACATTGTTCCAATGACGAAAACTGATAAGACTGCTCACGTTATTCCAACGCGAGGAAATTTGTTATGATAAGATCCGCTCATCATTCCAACGCTACGAGGAAACTTGTGATAAGACTGCTCACGCGTTGTTCCAATATGACGTAAATCGCGATAAGTACGCTCACGCTTGTTCCAACATAACAAGAAAACTGTTGATAAGACTCCACGCCGTTCCAACGCAGAAAATTATTTCTTATGATATAAGATTGCACGCTTGTTCCAACGGACAAGGAAATGATATCAGATTAACTCACGACGCCTTTCGGCGTGGTAAATAAATTCGGTCGGTGTCTCGGCACCTACCATGCACGCCTTTTCTTGGCGTGGGAAGGCATTCTCCCAAAGGATACGATGGATGAGGGAGGTTTTGAAAATTTTGGTAAATAAAAAAAGCATGTAAATGTCTAAGTTCTTGAGAAGGAAAGATATGTTCATTCACGCTAAATTCATCATACCATATGACAATTATAATATGCTCACTCATGCTTAGGTCAATTGTTACTTGAATAGCATATGATTACTTGTGTAAAATTCAAATTTCTTCTGCCGAAATGGTGCTTATGCTACATGAACGAAGTTATTTGAAAGAAGACATCTTATGGGCCATGTGATTTAAATCTTGTCTTATTACTAAGCATATGATTATGACATGATTGCTTCCCTTTCGCTTAAGTCTTGAAATAAGATTGAGATACATTTATTCATACGAGGAGAGGAGGGATAAAATTAAAAGCATCAAGTTAGACATGACTTACAAGTTGATGTGTTATGATGAAAAGAAGTTCAATTGTTGGTGATCTCTTCCTTTGAAAGGTGGGTGACCTCCTTAAAAGCCTAGACTTGCAATATGTCTCAAAAAAAAATGGGAGAAATGGAAGAAATGAGAGACTAAAGCTTTCATTTCATGAGTAACTAAGAGGAGAATGACAAAAGAGATAAAAGTCTCCCCTTAGATCCATGCATATGTCATTAGATATTAAGAGAGAATGACAAAGAAGTAAAAGATCTCACATTCTCTAAATTCATGGGAACTTTAAATAGAAGATAATACATGCTTGATAACTAGATATTTCATATTTTCTAGTATGGACACATGCTAGATCATTTAGAAGAAAAGTCTACTTGATTTGCAAACAAATACTTTACTTTGCTTTGAGATACACACTTGATCATTCGTAATAAATGTTTATTTGGTTTGCAACAAATATTTGGAAATGTTGAATTCATATTTTTGCAAGAACAAATCTTCATTTGCTTTTGCAAATGCCTATATGAATCGAACTCTTGTGTTTTATAAAGCAGATATACATTTGATTTGTGATCCCTTCTATGTATTAAAACTTAGTTGTGACACATAAGTCATACCAAATATAATTACTTCAACATTAGACATCTTAATATCTTAAAAGAATAGATATTGGTATCCATTAAATCAAATATCTAGAAAGGTATCCAAGTCAAATACAAGTGAAAAGAACAGATATCTACACGTCCCGGTTTGGTCTTAGAAAGGATCAGTTACAAAATGCCACACCAAAATCAAAAAACTTGCAATTTGACATTTACACTTTAACTTAGATGTCTTAATGTCCATACAATATCTTAAAAAAACAGATACTCGTATGTATGTTGAAGTATTCACTAAATCAAACACATGAGAACAGATATTTATATCCAGGTTTGGTCTTAGGACCGAGTCCGGATTAACAAAGCTTAAAAATCCATATCAAAACTTATGCTTGCAAATCTGACACATATGTCATTTATTTGAACTTAGACATCTTAATGTCCATACAACACTTTAAAAGAACAGATACTCGTATGTATGTTGAAGTATTAGCTAGATCAAACATCTAGAAAGATATGAAAGTCTTGTACAAAACAAAAGAACAGATATCTACATCCCGGTATGGTCTTAGGACCGGGTCCGAATTAATAAAACCTATAAATCTAATTATGAAATCTAAAAAACTAATTCTCTCATAAAATGACAAATGATAAATCTATTGACATTTCTCAAGTTCAAACTCCTAAGAAAAGTCTCAAACCCGATTCTACTAAGCAAGAGTTGACAAGGTTTAGAGGATTACAAATATGAGCATTGAATTTAGGCGTCCTCTGCAAAGCGGACAAAGTTTGAAGAAAAAGTATCATTATTATGATTTAAATGATCAATTATCATATATTCAAATCTAAATCAATCATAAAATGAACAAAATTCAAATAAAATAAAATAATAAAATATAAAAGAAATGAAATTAATTATTTAAATTAAAACTTGAAATCAATCCACCCTCCTTATTTGTTTATCCGGGGTGACAAATTAAAAAACTTTTGTTCAAAAGATGTAACAAATCAAATCATGTATTTTCATACTCAAATAATCTTTCCTGGGGCGTGGCTGTCCTCGTCACGTGGATTTGCATAAAAATAATATAAATGATTGTTACGATCGAGCTCGGCCGTGGTTCTTCACGCGATTAATTACGGTGTGACAATTATGCTTTTCAAAGTGAAATATAGAATGTGTTTGATTGGGTACTTCAACATGAAAATACTTTTTGTAGATAAACCTGAGTCTTGCGGCTGGAATGCTTCGTGTTGTGACAGGATCTTCGATCGGTTGTCAAACTACCTTATATACATTCACAAGGATCCGTGGGTAGCGAATATGAGATCAGATCGGGCGTCGTTCTCCCAACCAAAAGTTTTAAGTTAAAATGATAAATTTCATAAATTCTAAACTCCATTCACTGCTATCATATACTCGTTATTTAACGACTCATCGACTAGTCTTAATCGAAAGTGCTCTCTCAGAATTGGGAGAGGTAATTAATTATAGGGGTTTGCGCCTATAGGAAATCTGGAACCAGATCTAAAAAGTCCTCACAAAATGAAGGCGAAATCTCTGGGTAGTGTCTTATCTACTATTCATCTACCTTCTGAAATTTTCACCGACACTTAAAACATTCTTTTCATCCAAAAGAGGTCGGTGGCAAATTTTCGGATCCCACATTGTGTTGATAAAATTTAATTTGATGAGATTACATAAGGTCCTTCAGCTGGCAAACATCACTTATTCTTTGGCAAGATCAACCATAATCTATGATTCATTGGTATGTGAGTTTCAACATCTTTCTCTTGGTCTACTAAATGAGAATATTCATAAAAAAAAAAAATTAAACCTTGAAGCAGTTGATGGATATCATTCAATTATTACTGATCATGCCTAATGAAAATTGTTAGCTTTTTAGTTGATTTCTTACACGACGAATAGTATATGCTCTTTTCATATTTTAGATTTTATTTTCTATAAATTTCTAAAGAATGTATTTCAATAGAAGAATTTGTCATTGCTCTCAAGGGACTTTCTCGAGAAAAAAAAATCATAGACCACATTATTGAAAAAGCCCCATTGGTTATTCATTTAAATTTGAAACAAAAAGCCCTCCCAAGGCATTCCTCACCCTATCACTCTCTCCTTCAAATGTTGGCTCTTGAAAATCTCTTTATTCCCCCTCGTAAACATAAATCTCTCTCCCTTCCCTAAATCCCCATTTTCTTAACCTATCTTCCAAAAATCTCTCCCTCATATTTTGGCAAATTTGAGCTAAGTAACCTCATTTGGTTAAGCAACATTAATTTGTCACTAGCAAATCTTCCTTCATTTAATTATTTGTGGATTTCACATGATTAAATTCTAACTAATTAACAAGTATTCAACAAAATGACGATGGATTTTGTACCATAAGATAATTGGTGACTACTTGGTTATCACTCGGTTATGATTTAATTATGTTACTAATGGTGCTTGATAACCATTACAAGCTGTTAGTTGATCTCTCAAGAAAAATAGAATATATTCCTCTAATTATTTGAATTTTATTTTCTATAAATTTCTTTTGAGTTAATTTCAATGGGGAATTTAGGTAATTGCTCCCTAGAGGAATTTTCTATAAAAGGAATCCTAACTCTTACCATTAAATTACTAAAACATTTAGTATCTTATTATTGCAACAATGAACTCTCTCTTAGCATTCTCCTCTCTTCCTCCTTTAAATGCTCTATTATGTAAGTCTTGATCTCAATCTTGTTCTCTCAAGCACTTTCTATTTATAATCGACAACATCAAAATTTGTTTACAATAAATTATGCATTACAATTGGATACTTCAAACTAATAGAAAACATGAATTACATGCAAACCTAAAACGGAAATCTTATTACTGAAGCAAATATGCCTAGTGCTTGAAGTGCATGCCAATGAAGAGTTTAAAGACAGGTCGATGTATGCAAGTCTTACCCCTGCATTACAAAGAGGTTTTTTCCATGACTCCAATCTATAACCTCCACGTTAAAATAAAGGCAGCTTAACCATGGCTTTAAATCCCCTTTCCAAATTCTATTACTACAAAACATACAGATGACTCCGATTAAAGGACACATCATAAGTCTACTTCAACCCAATAAAATTCCTTCTAGGGATCAAAATACCTCTAGACATATATAGAATATAGTGATGACAAGAAACAGAAGCATATTATTTTGGGTACGTAACAAGTCAACAAAATGAGCTAATACCCACTAAAACCCTCTGAAACTGAGGGCTTGTTTCTTTGAGCATACATTAGGTAAGTAAATCTACAAAATGAGTAGAATGCGTCCGTCCCAACTACTAAGATCATATTCCAGTGGAAAAACAAATTTCATCAATTCTGCCTCCAGAACATCTGCCCTGACTCCTAAAATCCCGTCGACTATTCTTATTTATTTTATGCCAGCTCACTGATCTATGGAATTATTTTTACAACCACATTAATCCATCAACCATCCTAATTATAATTAATTTTGTATTTATTTATCATTACCCAGTTGTTATATAATTCCTACTAGAGGTTTTATTAAACATATAAATTCACTATAAATGATGAAATAAATCACACAATAAATTCTCTACAACTATATGAGGCTTAGGTTTTTTCTTAGCATTTGTCATAAATTGCAGCCTTCATTACTGTGTTGCCTAGAACTTGCAAGCCTTAACTAATTTAATTCTCCTTCCCACTTCAATCTAATTTTCTCATATGTATGTAGTCTTCATCATTGCATACTTGTTTCTATTCTTCTTTCTCTTCGCACCTAATTTTTACTATAATTTTTCCCCCCATGTATCAAAAAAATACCCATGTTCGCTTAACCTGAGGTTCATTTGGAACTGAGACTAACAACTAAAATACAGTGAGAGAATTACAAAACACCTTATTAATATATCATTTGAATAAAAAGAATTGCTTTCAATGGTCATAACTGGTCAACAGTTTTCAAAAGAAAGAGAAAAATTAGACTGTTTACTTTGCATTAGACCTCAATAAGGCAATCCCATGTTTAGTACTTGGAATAAACAAGACTCTACATTGATGTCCTAGTTAATGAAACTCCATGGTTCCTAAAGTGACACATGTGTTCATTCAACAAAAAATATGAGATATGATGAATCAAATGTATTATAAGTCCATGATGCAACTCAAATTTATGAGATTAAAATCAAGAACTCATCTACAAATCCAAGAAGATGATCCATCACAAAATACTCAAATCTACTATAAAGTCATTGATAAGAAATTGATCATTATCAATGCATCCAAATAAAATGTAGTAAAGATAAATGATGCCATTGCTATCATTTGAATGAAAAACGAAAGTAGAGTTATGATTACCAATAACCCTATGGATGGTTCGGTATTAAAGACAAAAGCTGCTAACATCAAACATCCTAATTTAAAACTCCCTTATCCTAAAAAGCACAAGCAACCATATCCAACAAAGATGATTAATAGAGAGCCGAATCTTATACATTATCTGTGAAAATAGTCACTACTACGCAAATCAAGTTTATACAAGAACCACCTTTTACTTAAAATTTTACCGGTTTACTCAAGAGAGAAGGAATCATGTAAGCAAGTCCAATCAACTAAATCAATCCCTAGCACTGAAATCATTGAGGGGTCCATTGAACTTATAAAGAATGTCCCTCACAACTATTCTTATCATAAAAAAATCTGTCTCATCATAATCAATTCTTTCTTACTAGCTTTAATATTATTTCAATCCCCAAAATCCCCTCCGAGGTTTTAAATAGTGTGAATTGAAATAATGCTATGATAGAAAAAATTACAAATTTTTAAAGCATGAAACATGGGAATTTGTGACATTACTAAAAGGAAAAAGACTAGTAAAATGTAGATGGATCTTTGATCTAAAATACAAATTCCATGGCACACTGGAAAGGTATACAGCCATACTAATGGCAAAATGCTACATTCAAATATATGGCCTTGATAAGCTTATAATTTTTGCTCCATATGTTAAAATTAGCAATGTTCAAGTTTTTTAATCATTAGCAATTAATAAGGATTACAAGATACAAAAAAATTGATGTATAAATCTATAGGTATGTAAACAAATAAATAGTATGTAAACAAAATAAATAGTATGTAAACAAAAAAGGTATTATATGGACTGAAGCAATCTCCAAGGGCATGATTCAAGACGTTCTCTAAGGTAATGTTGACATGAAATATAAATAAATTCAAGGAGGCCATATATTATTGAGAAAATACATAATTTTATGGGGAGTCGCTGTACTACTAGCTTATGTTGACGACTTCATCATAATGGACAGTGAATTATACAATTTTTAACGGAGCCAACTTCAATAATTAGAAGTCAAGGAATGAGTTACGCTAAAATGCTTGGCATTGAGAATGCACTTTCAACATGAGATCTTTGTATCACAATAGAAACACATAACAGACCTATTGAAAAAGCAAATAAGTTGGTATGCAAGCCTATCGAGAGACCCGTGGAATTTTACCACACGCTTAGATATGCTACAGAAGATGCAATAATAGAAAAAATCTCCTATCACATGTTTGAGGGAAGTCTTATCTATTTATCATATATTGCACCTGACAATATATATGTTATTGATGTGGTAAGTCAATCAGTGCACAATTCTAAATAGTATATCTTAAGGTGGCTTAGACATCAAAAAGAGGTTAACTTTAAGATATTGTACATTCATAAGAATCAACCTCATAATTTGAAAAAGCAAAAAAAAAGTAATGTGAGGATTTAACACAAGCTGAATTTAGATATAATGCACTAGAAATCTACGAACTATTATGGATTAAGACTATCCTGAAAAATTAATAATTGATAGAAAATACCCTGTAAGATTATATTGTGAAAAGTAAATCATCAATATTATACATTCTCTCATGAAAAATTACTGAACAAAATATATTAAAGTTGATAGGCACTTTATAAAGATGAAGTTAGGCATTTTATAAAGGTGAAGCTAGACAGTGCCTAACTTGTGCTCCATCTATTGCCATATAAATGAGTACCTTGGAAACAGTCTCACTAAAGTAGTAATTAGAAACAATATTTTGAAATTTAACATGCAAGTTTGAAATTCATAACATCCATTCATTTGCTTCAACAGAGGGTGGAAATATCAAATCCATCAATTTCAACTCCTACATATCCACCTAGACTCTTACAGTCCTATCAGACCTTATTCGTTTCATGCCATCTCATTTATCCATAAGATTATTGTTGTCACCTCACCAATCTATATATTATCCTAATTGTAATTAATCATTTATTTATTTTTTTCATTCCCTAATTTTTATATATATTTTTTTGTTATAGATTCTTTTAGACCTTATAAATTCAACATACATGATGGAACTGAAAACAATAAATTCTCTCCAATTTTATCACTTCCTGGTGCAGCTATTTATCGAATAATAGTTGACTTTTTGTTAAATTATCAGATATAATTATCAGAACTTCAGGATGCACTATTCCTATTCCTCAACAAATTTCCAAAAATACCTTTCTGGTAAAGCTTGACAAGTAATTCCTGCACACCTGGATCTTCAAATATAACATTAACAGTTTGATGAACAGCTTCCTGCGGTTAAGAACAAGCATTACCCTCATGTAGTGTGATGATGCGGAAAACAAACAACGAGAAAACATGCATGCAACATATTAAAGATGATATAAATGTAAGTCACATCGAGTTCCCATAGTACATAATTTTGCTATGACCAAAGCGCAAGCATTGAGCATAAGAATTTAAGAAGACTATTGTAGTTGCAACATTCACGCGCGTGCGCACACACACACTTTCAAACCTTTGCAACCTCAAGGAAACCTTTGCAGGTATCTTCAAAATTAACCTGCAAATAGAAAAATTAACAGTTCATCAAAGAAAAGCGACCAGAAATTCTAAGACTGTTATTAATATTAATATGAATGGCCACGTTGTGAGCCAAATAAAATAAAATAAAATAAATAAAAGACTGCTATTAATATCCTTTTTAAAAATTTGATGGCAGCCAAGTGGATCTGTTATTAATTTTTCTTGAAAAAAAAAATTTGATTGCGGTTCTATACTATAACGTAAAGATTGTAATAAAAATAAAAATAAGGCAAAATAACTATATTAAAATATCATAATTATTACAAATAACAATATTAGAAATGCTTGTGTAAATGAATTTAAAGATGTGACCTCCAGTTGATTGATGTGGAAGGTAAATTTGAAGTCTCACTGAGAGAGAACATTTGTAAAGAACATTAATTAGATTTCCAAACAAAAGATCATACTTGACCTTGAACTTTGATCTATCCTTATTGTTATGCAGAAAAAAAAATTTGATGATCGGAATAACAGACATACAAACCCTTCAGACTTTTAGAATTATCAGAAATGCCAAGAAAAAGAATTCTATAAAACTAAACTTCAATACTCAACTACTCCGCATAAATGAAACGCAAGATATCCTTTATATACATCTACAATAGATCAACAATTTAAGAGTCTTTTTAAAACAATTTTTACGTTATGTCAGTCAAACATTAGATCTCAACCCCATACAACAAATTAATATTGTGGCTTGTACTAGCACACTCCAACAGTAACGTTCAACTTTGTTTTCCCAGAATATCCCAAATGAGTTGCAGCCTATAGGAAACATAATCCAGCCTTACATAAAGTAATTTCACAAAATAAGTTTAATCAGTTTGTTTTCCTAAAAATAATTTAATCATTTTGAGAATACTGCTGAGATAAAGCATATCTTTTCAATATCATTTATTTAATATAATGTTTGACAAAGCTTCTGAGAAATATTATATGATTAGAATTAGTCAGTGTTGCTAAAATATGATTTAGGAACAGAGTGCAACGAAGCGATAGGCTAGTCCTACGCATAGCTTGCCTGCGAAGCACAAGCTTGAAGCAAAACGCATGCATCAGACCGCTTTGTTATGTCGTATTGTAGCGTTGTGCACTCGGCTCCAACTTTACTTTAAAAAAAACTCGTGGTGCATATTTCATGGTTCAGTTTAGCATCTATTGTACTAACTTCAATATAAATGCTCACTTCTCACGGATTATCTCACTACTGATTTTCTTTTATGCAACACCTAATGACGAGCTTTAATCGAAAGTTTTCTCTCATTGCTAGAAAGAGTAATTAACTATAAATATTTATGTTTATGAGAAATCTATACCAAATGTAAGGTCCTCACAAAATGAGGATAAAATATCTAATTAGTATCTTATCTGCAAATTAATCTACTTTCGAAAAAAGTGACCCGAAATTAATTAAAATTCCCTCTCGACCAGGGATCAAGCATGAATTTTCAAAGCCCATAATTAAATAGACATCTTTACGAATGATCCCAATGATCCTAGATGTTTTTTCCATTTTTAGCCTTTTTCTCTTTATTTTTTATTAATATAAAATTATTAGATATATATATTATTATAAGATACATGTACCTTGTTGACGATTCATTGTGACTTAAATATCAATAAGCAAATAAGGTCTTAGATATTAAAGTAATTCCTCAAACTCTATAGAGAGCATGAAGCTATAATTAGCTCAAATTAACTAATTTCCTCAAAATATATCCACTTCGGGATATTTCTTACAAAATACAAATATTATTTATAAAATTGATACCCAATTGCTTTTATTTACAATAATACTAACCATATTTCAAAAAAATACAACAAAACTCATCTCATATTTTTGCTTTCATTAATTCTTAATGATTTGATCGTAACACGTGAAAGTCTAAAGATTTGATAATTCAATTAATAACTTGGTGTTAGTTTTATAAATAAGAAAGATTTTACTAGCATATGTGAACATCTTGTTATCATCTGAAAAAAAGAAAAGATGAAGGCTACAAACAAGCTAAAACTCATGTCTGATTTATGCCTAATTTAAATGCATATCATGCCTGTTGCCTAAAATCGACAAATAATTGACTTCAATGAGAAATTAACCAGCTGAATAATTCACTAGTCTTCAGTCTGCATTATTCCATCGACAACCACATATTTAATGGATAAAGTAATACGGGTAATGCCACTTACTTGCTCAGCATAGTTTTGTGGAAGAGCTTCAAGCGTGCTGTTACTAAGCTCTATTGAAAGCTCATAGCAACGCAAGTTGTTATTGATCTGAATTGAACATATAAATATTAAAATCATAACAATAAGATGTCAAAAAATTCAAATTGTTTGATTGCAGTCACAGGACACAAACCATGGCACAAAGAGGCTCCAGGCCAATTTCAGAAGCTGGTTCTTCTAATCTGTGTTTCTCAGCAGCTTGAAAATCAATCATAACCTAGAGCACCACAGAAGATTAAAGGAAAAAAAAAAATCTGACGGACTAAAAATGCTATCAAAACAACAATTACAAAAAAAAATGAATTCGATATGATTTATTATTGGTGCCAAAGTTATTTTATATACTTTGAATTAAGGGAACTTTTTTTTTTGTGTTGCTATTTGTGTTATTTCAAATGCTTCATAATGACCTCCCACCTATATAAACAGTAAGAATTAAAAGCCATCACGATCAATATAATCGTTACAATATGTTCTGTTTGATATTCTTTGTTCCCTAAAGATAGAATTGACACAATCTTCTTCTTGTTAATATCTTGGCTACCTAAAAATCACTTAGTATCATAACAAGTCCAAACTTCTCAGTGCTAAATCTTCCAATTTTCATTCAACTGGCACTCCTAACTCGTGATTTTATGAGGCAGATGTAAATACGAGATAACATAAATGTATATTTAATATTTCAAAATAAATGGGAATATCAAATGCATCAAGCTCCTATCAATGTGAAGCTTTATTTCAGTGCAGAACGGTTTTCATGATTTCCACCTGTGATGTACTAATCACAATTGAGTACAGCCAAAGAATCCCCCAGCCCATCCGAAATAGCAAATAGCCTACTTGTGACCATACAAAAAAATAACCAATTTTTAACCAATAAATTATCTTATGATTTTAATGTCTTCTAATCATCCTTCATTACAAGCAGTGCAAGATCCAAAGCTCTATTTATTTTAAGCTTAAATAAAAGTAGTTTTCTTGGAAAATCATTTCAAGGCTCATTTCAAAGATTCAATGCATGGCATTGCTGAAAACTTAGACAGCTAAGTTACGCGGCCGGTATATGCCCAGATTATGCTGTTAACATCAAGCTCGAGTATCTCAGTTAACTTCAAAGTCTCCAAAAGATCAAAACAGTATATCACATTCAAATCCAAGAATCAAACAAATTTCAACTCCTTAGGAAATGAGCCTATTCATAAGTTTCTGAACAGCTTCATCTATAGGTTAACCAATTTCTCATGACCTTTCTCCAAATGCTTCTTTTTTCCTTTGTCGCTCTACATAAATGAAACTAATTCTTTACCAGACATATATCCAGTGTATTTTAGATCACTGTATAAATGTATATTTTTTATAAAGTGCAATAATATCTACTCTTCAATTAAAACAACTTTACAGGTCAGGAACATCTTATTGGTCTTTCAATTTTGGAAATTATCAATCATATTACAAAACAATGTCTTGCACCTTTGTGAATTTATCTTCTATGCGGAGGAATTGAGTAAATATTTTGCTCCTGTGCCGATAAGATGAGTCAATACTAAGTAGCAAAGCCAAAAACAATTACTACAATTTAATCTAGAAATGATTGATTAGCCAGTTTAAAAAACAACATGGTTTATGAATATAATCATGAACCTAAACATTAAGATAATATAAGGATAGCGTCTTCTTTAACTAAAGTTGCATAAATTTTCATGCACAAATAAGTTGAATAACCTATATTGTTTGTTCACTTACTATGAGATTCAAAATTGGTAAGCATTTAATTTTCAAATGATTTATACATGAAATTTAAATAGTATTTTGTTAACTGTAATAGAAAATCACAAAATTAAGGTTCAAGGGATCTAACTTAGATTGTCGACAAAACAGAAAAAAATATTAAACACAAGAACTAAAAATAAAAAATAAAAAAATAAAAAAAAAATAAAAAAAAATATTAAACACAAGAACTTGCCTGAATAATTGCAAGTGCTGTACGGTACAACATAACTTCTGTGCTATTCTCTCTTACAATCTGTACTTGTTCTGTCAAAATTCGAAATAGATCCACAGCTGCAGGTGTATACAGCTTTCCATCTTCTGTTTTTTTAGGTGGTTGTACCTTGTCAGCATCCAAAATGTTTGTGTACCATTTCTGTAGAGAAATTTTTTTAAAAAAAATTAATCTGCATTCTTTCCAGCTGAATTAAGATTTAACAAGTAAGTTAATATGCCTAATCAATTACCTTCGTTGTAGCTTGCATCCGTTCCATGTATGCATTCATAAGTGGATCCATGGCGCCACTTTCAGAACACACTTGAGCTAAGGACTCGTCAACTCCAAGACCAATCAGATTTTCTTGATATTCAACGACCCATCCAGTCACCTAAAAGAGAAAAAAAAAATTAAAGGGTTAAAATTTTCAAAATTCATAAATGGGAAATGTCGTAGTACATGTACTCTACAATCGGACAGCTGCTTTTTGCATAAGGTGAAGGGCATAACACATAAGAAAGATATTCTCTCTTAAGGAAATATTTGTTTACCTTCAATATTTCTATATTTGTTAAATTATCTGCCCTATCACTGAAAAGTCTAAGCATTTGAATAAACCTTTCCGTATAAAGATTAACCATGAGCTGGAAAATTTCATATCTGCAACAGATGATAAATTACCACGTAAGAATGTAATGAACAAAATTATACTCCTAAAACAAGATGATTCTTTAAAAATGAATCCCATTCATTGTAGAACTACAAAGTAAGGTTACCAATAAAAGCATCAAAAAATTAATAGAGTGTAATATGATGGATTTGTCATAAATGAAAACCATTTAGGATATTGTCTAGAAGGGCTTCCCCTCCAATCGAGGATTGGCATTGAATAGTTGGCTTCACTAAAAACGCCCACATGAGAGAAGTCATTGACCAAAAAAACGTTAAACTTAAGTATGACAGAGCAAATGAATAATGGTAGGATTTGAATAAACACAAAAGGTTAATGAAAAAAAAGAAATTAAAAGGAAAGGTAATCAGCTTAACAAAATGTGAAAAAATATCGAATATGATGCAGCTTTAGAAAACAAGGTAAAGAATAAACTGAAAGAGAGTATACACACTCCACTACATTATCAAATTTTTAACATTTTAAATTTGTCATTTAGCTGATAAGTGGGATATGTGATGGCTGGTTTAGTGATGCAGTAGAACGTAGAAGAAGTTGATAAAAAAAAAAAATTTGTTTTCACTAAAGAACTCCCCAACCATGATGAAGAAAGCTTGCAAAAAAATTCTTAAGAATTATGAACACTGAAAATAATCAAGTTGTTCCTCACTCCAAATGTAGTAGAACCTTTAACCATCCCTCCAAGTTTTCAAGTTAGCAACAACACAAATGATCTCGTTTTTATTAGCATACCAACTGCTCGCCATTACTAATATTCATTACATTCAAAATAAATCAAAATTCAGAAAAGGATGTGCATACACAAGTTTTCCCTGTCATTTTTGTAGCGCTACATTTAAAATTTTAGAAGCCGTTCAAGGTGAAAAATGGCATATACCCAAATTTTGACTAAACAGTATAGATAATCAATCAAGCGCCTGAAAGAAGATAGCATTGGAAAATGATGTAAATAACCAAAAAAAAAACAAATGCAATTTTCTACAGGAAAAATAATAACATAAAGCCGTCATACAGTTACATACTGCATTTAAGTCCAATCAAATACTCATCCATTGCATGACATCAGCAAGCGTACAAGGAAAAGAAAGGCTGAAAAATAAAATGACCAACAAACCTTGGAGGAAAACAAGGAGCCACATAGTCATAAATGTCTCCAAGCTCATTACCAGTCTAGAAAAAAAAAAGATAAAATCAAGCACTGGTAAGATATTACTACTGGTTTCATCTGCTACCCCTAAGAAAATGAATATTTGAAACCCACAATAAAATAAATGCCTCAACAGTATAACTAGCCTTATCCAGTACAGCATCTACTGAACATTTAACCATGACAGAGAAAACTATGCAGGAAAAATAATTAAAACATTTCAAACAGTTGAAATTTAATGGAAAAAAGCAATGCAAAAGAACAGATGATTGTGCATATATATCCAAAACAAGGGAGTGGCTTAAGTCCACTTTATAATACAAAAAAGCAATAAAATGCGAGGCTTCCCGTTTTCCCCCTCTTGGTTGGATATCTCACAAGCAGAGTTTGCATGAATTCAACTTCACCTTTTAATATTTGTGCACCTCATTCATGAGCATTACGGCAGAATCCTCACATAAAAAATTAAAATTAATATTCTTCTTCACGATAACACCTTCACATCCTGATTCTGGCAGTCGAAGAGGGATGTGAGGGAGAGAAACAAGCAAATACAGTGGCAGGCTAATCAAGTGATGTAAACCTAATAGCGAAGACAGAGAAGGTGCACTAGTGAGGTTCATCAACTAGATAGTCAGAGAGAGAAGGAAGAAAGGGAGTGATGATGTGTTGGAGGTGATACAAGGAAGTGGAAGAGGTGAACGATATGTCTTTAGTTTTTATTGGTGAACAGTGCTTGACAAAGAGAAAGAAGGAATAACAAGAGAGGCGGGTTAGCGATGAGCCAAGCAAAAATGCAGAAGCAAAAGGGAGTGGCGATAATGTAAAGAATGTGGCCCAAAGACAATTTCTAAGACAAGCTTCTCCTTCTCTTGTATCGGCAGGAGGCCTGAATACTCTAATTATTCTTTTTGTAGTGTGAATTATAATTGTTGCATGACTTTATTTCCATTGCAGATTTCCTCACAAAAGTTCATCACATTTTTTGTTATTTGCATCTTAAGACATGAATTCTTTGCCTAGCTAAAAGTTTGTGAACCGAATTTCATCCATTAGGTGTGTTTTTGAGTATGACATCCTAGAAATGTGTTATCAGTGCATATTATTCATAAATCACAATTTACTTATAAAACAAAAATTTGTTAGTATAGGATACTGCATGCATCTTCGTGTAAATTACCTGGACAAGTCTGCCCTTTCACAATTCACACATTAAAGCAATGCAACATTGAGGATAAACTTTGATAACTGTATTTTCATTTGTGATCCCATAAATGCATATGCAGATTGATCTTCATTACAGGACAATAGGGAATTTCATTAAATGCCTACACTGCTTTACTTATTTAATAACACTAAGGAATATCATTAAATGCTTGAAAAAAAAAAGAATTGAAGATGGGCAATCATCCATGTGCTATTTATTGCATGTCCAGAAACAATTTTAAGAGAGACTTTAATAGGAAAAAAATTGATTTGAATGAAAAAAAAAACTATACCTCTCCAAAGAGGCTTTTAGATCCTCAAACACAAGCTGCAAAAACACGATATAACTAAGTAGAAGCATGCAGCACATGAAGGGCATGTCATACAATATTTATGATGTAGTACAACCTGTGTCAGCAATTTATTAAACCTTTCTTCAACAGTTTTTCTTATTTGCTCATAGCATTTATCCTTGTAACATTTTCCCTGAATTTTCTTCTCATGTGGAGCATTTCTTGGCGAGGCTGTATCACCTGCACCTTTTCTACTACATGCAAAAGAAAAAAAAGCAGAAAGTTCATTAAAGTATAAATGCCTTAAAAGCCTGGGATTTTCTAGTACAATCATATGACGTAATAGCTGAATTTATCAACATAGGATAAAAATTCACAAGTTACAAATCATGAATTTAAATGAATCTTCATCTCTTTTGATAAAAACCAAAAATACACACAAATTTGAACAAGCAATAACTTAGTGATTTCCTAATAGAAATGTTGCATAGAAATTCAAAATCAGAAAAAATTACACAATGAACAGAAATCAAAGAGCAATTAAAAAATTCATGTTATATAAAATTTGACCAAATAACTAAAAATATGAAGTATGAAAATAGCAAAGAAAGACATCACTAAAATAAGTATCTAATCTTCACGTTACAAGATAACTTTGCCAAGAAGTTCTTAGTCATAAATTGTTTCAAGCTAGAAAGAATCATTCAATTAGCACTTGAGCAAAAAGAGAAGACAAAATAACATGTTACTGAAACTTTTTTTTTAGGTAACTCAGACACCCCTTTTTTATAATCACAACCTTTCCTTCAAATAATAAAATTTAGAAATGATATCAACAATCATATCAAGAAAATAGTTGAAATCAGGCAAATGGAATCACAATCTGCAAACATTTCAATGAAAACAGCTGATAACTATAGTGCCTACTTGAAAAAAACCAAAATTTAAGAAAGGTATCAAACCTGAGAAAGTCTAGTGACTGAATAAAACTGTAAATTTCAAATAACAAAGCCACAAGCAACAAGACATAAAAGTAGTTACATATAACTACGTGTTAACAAAAATCTATGCATTAAGGTAAAATCACAATCAACTATGAAAAATACAATCGCAACCATTACGAAACAAAAAAAGTAGCCTTGGCCCAAATAAAGAATTAAGCCAAGCAACTTGAGGACCAAACCCAATCAAACAAACAAGGAACTGAATCGTATCAAAGAGAATAAGGGTCAAAACTTCAGAGAGTAAATGTTCTTTATAGGGATCAGTATATGCACGTTTATTGAACAATAGGCAAGCAAAAATAATTCTAAATCAGTAACATGCTTCTCGATGAATACTAAAAATTGCCCTATAACTGATTTCTGGATGAAGAGATGATGTAGAAATTTTAAAAAGAGACAAAACACACATGTGATATATAGATGGACAATCCCTTAAAAGAAAATTAACTCCAATGATTTAAATATTAATAGTGATAAGTTAAGCACTCTGAATTAGAACATATTCATAATCTTAAATTTTCAATTTCTATTAAGGTAATCATCTTCAATAAATAATTTAAAATATTGATATCAATTTGATTAATCATCATAAATATAATTTCAAAGAAAATTCATCAAGAGTTGTATATACGATTGCTTAATTGATTCATCAACTACAATAGGAATGAGTTGCTTGATTTCTCATGCATGAATGGATTAAGTTCTTATCAGAAATTTAAATTCAAATATGGCCGCATACACAATTTCTAGATTAGATTCAGGTTTCTAGACAGTCAAGTGTAGGTACATAGTAAAATTTTAAAAATCAAATGAAGATCAATGTTATTATTGTAATCTTCTTCAACATCTACTTTAGCATTAAACAATATACATGAACTGTATTTTCTTTAATAGAGTTAATTTCAACCACACATGAAAATTATGTATGATACACTTTAGAGATAGTAATGATTTGCTAGAGATATTAGGTATATGTGCAATAGTTCTAAATGAATAATTATAATAACTTTTCAACCTCTAAAGTTCTGTGTAAGATCTCATCTAATGTCTTCGCAGAATTGCAATTTAATTCATGTTTAATTTTTGCCTAAGACCATTAATGAAGCAACTAGTGATAACAAAATAATCCATGTGTTGATAATATTTCGCAACAAAATCTTTAAACTCAATAAAATATCTACATAAATAATAGATTTGTTTAAATCGCCAAAAATGATCATGTGATTAATCCCTTGAATGGCAAATATTAAACGTTAAGTTTATATTCCATATTAGCCCATGTAGGCATAGTAGCAATAGTTCATTAATACTTTGAACATGTCCCACTAAATTTGTTTTAGTAAATCCAATTCTTTAAAAGTTGTAAACATTATAAAATTCAAAGAAATCTTTCAAGTCATCAATCAAGTTTGAAAATTCCTTAAGACTATATCTCCCATCAAATATAGGAATATAATTATGAAATTCATGATAATCGCATTGAAGCTGCCTAGAATCATAGCTACTCGATTTCGTAGAAATTAGATCTTGTTATTATTTTACGGAGATCAAGTTATTAAATCTTTTTCTTAATCACACAATTATACAATCTTAAGCACAAGAACTAAATCCAAAGCAAAAAATCTGAGTGTAGGGTTTTCTAATGCAACTACATGTTGTAATGCCAAAATTGTAAAGATAAAATCAAAGTTAGCAAGTCATAAACCATCAATTTAAACTAATATTCATATATTTTGATGAAAACCAACAGCACTAAATTTATATAAAAGATAATTTAATGGTTTCCAATAGAAAATTCACATAAAAAATTAAAATAAAAAAAATCACACCGCAATAAAAAATATTGGCTGTATGAAACTTAACCAAACCAACTCACAAAGTAGACCAATAAATAAAAATATAGAATAAGAAAACAATAATGGATGAAATCACCAAAATAACAATATGGTCATCATGTAGGTATAAGTAGATAACTTCCCCGAAAGTTTGTGGTTGCTAATAAAAAAAATTACATACAAACAACACTCAAACGCATAGAAAGCAAAAAATGACTCAAATGAAATATTATTGAAACTTTTTTTTCTACATGCCACTAGTATTGTTATTTTGAAATCTTAAGACTTGCTCTCAATGACTAAATTCAAAGATAGGATCAGTAATAATATCATCAAAATCAATGAAATCATTTAAAGAGAACTTCATTGCCACCAACAAATAATCACATACTAGCAGTCGCTTACCTGAAGGGAAAGACACACAAGTCCAGATGTCATTCTGGTACCAAACCAGGAAAAATTCAGAAACAGCGGAACAGCAAATTTTAAACAACAGATCCACTAACAACAAAACACACAAATAGCCGCATACACTGGGTGCTGAGAACCAATGCACCAAGTTGAAGTCCCAACCTCACAAGGAACACATAATCACCACCTATTAAAGAAATCAAATAATAATGTGGCCCAAAACAGAGAACCGAGCCATGCCTTAGAAGATGAAACCAAATCAACATAAGGTACCAAAGAAGAAAGGTCAGAAATCAGAAGGGATCATCATGGGCATGTTCAACATTAGAAAAAAGCTATACTACTAAAGCATAAACTAATAAAAACCAAATGCAACAAAAAATCAATGCTCTCAAAGTCAATTCCCCGCTGAAAGCATGCATTTTTTTATAAATATATACTTTGAATTTGTTCAGCAGGTTCCATGGCCCAATAAATAAAACTTTAAATGGAGATTTAAGTTAGTGGAAAGATTTGAACGACATTATTAGAAATGTAAGTGGGCAAAAGCAAGACAGTGTCATAGATCAATGGTTATAGATACATGAAGACCACAATGGTGCCACGGTAGAAGAAATATGATAAATCAAACATAACGGTGTCCTAGCAGAGGAAATATAGTTGGAAATCTATAAAAAGAGAAAGGTGGTGGGGAGGAGCAAGTGCGAGGGAGGGTGCAAGGTTGAGAGGGATGGTGCAAGATTTGATTACAACACTGTTATATGTGCATGCTTGAGAGAGAAAGAGAGATATAGAGAGAAAGAGGTTGTAATCAAACCACAGTTCAAAATTCACAAATCAATTATAAAGTTGTTTGTGGTAAAGAGGCATAGCCCTTTCTATACAATTTTATTTAGGAAAGGAAGCATTATCAACATCATTATTAGAATTTACCTTGGGATCAGTTTTATGAATCACATTTTGCATATATTTCAGTTGAGTATTACATGAGATCTTAACGTTATTTTGAATAAATATTGTAGAGTAATAATGAAATTTTTATGACGGACTGAAATGACATCCATAAATGAATAATCACACATGCTTGGTGATACGTATAACAGTGTTGGTTAAAAAACTATGACTAACCCTTTAAAAATGGTATGGCTATGTGTAAGGACCTAATTGTCTCAATAAAAGGAGAAATATAATATGGACTTGTCCATCGTTAACACATCAAAGTTTACAAAGTACATAAAAGCCCTCATAATCTGAGTTTTATAAATGTCTAAGAAGTTTGTTTTATCAAGGTTGCAGCACAACCTAGGTCCTCTACACTTACCAGCCAATACATAATATTGAACCATAAATTCAGAAAATACAAATTCGTAACAAATGTCGCTGGAAAATTCAAAGATTGTCTGCACAATGATTAATTTTTAAGTACTGTTTTTCCCAACGATGATAGAACTAAAATTAGATATATCAGACTTTGACGTTTATTATAAGCAATTTCCAGTAGACTTAGGTTAATTCAAACAACAAAATGAGATCCATAACTTGTAGATCTTAGCCATTTGATGCAATCAGTATGATGATAGAAAAATGGAATGCATACTTTGCAGCTCTTCGAGTATTCGTAATTGATGCTATGGCACCCCCACCCTCAGCCTCAGCTGCTTCCTCAGCCATTTGCTGATCAAGGATTTCTTGCATTTCTATCACCCTATCGGCGTCCAAAAACAAAGAAAAGTTAATTAAATGATGCAGCAAAAAAGTGACAGCATTAATTGAAGAAACTAAATTAAACTTTTAAACAGTTAAGGCAAGCAGTTGTTCCCCAAGCGAATCTAGAGAAAACTTCAAAAAAAAAAAAAAACCCACAACAGCATCTAGTATGTCTTTCATCTCAATTTTTAAACCGGCTGGATCCTTATTTGTAAACATGTGAATCAGTGAGGAAGGTGGGGCTTGAAGATATAGTTGCAACATTGGAGAAAATAAAAAGGGAGTCAACATAAGCTCCCTCACATTGGATTTCTCAAGATTCCTTTTGTGTCAAGAAGCGCTCAGTTTTATCATCAATTATAATCTTTTTTTTTCCATCAATTATAATCTTTTTTTTTTTCCCATCAATTATAATCTTGAGTCTCTGGAAGGTCTAGATTGCAGAAATTCTTTTATTCCACATTGTCCACATGCTAGCTATCTGATAACAAGAATGTCAGAAATGCACAATATTAAAGGGAATGTCAAAGATCCTGCAGAACGAAATCCAAAAATAAAGGGCATATTCTGGAACATACAAGCGCATTTTTTTTCCCCACCATATAACGCACTAAAGGCACTATCCTAGCTGATGTATGGTAGCATGGTAACTTAGGTATGTCAACCCCCTTGGACCAAAATAGATTTATATTTCTCCTCATTCTGAAGGGCTACAACATTCAGGTTAATATAATCACATTTATGGCATAAACAAAGAAAAATACAAAGCCACAAGTATTCTGGCTAGTGACTTGAAGAGTTCTGTAATAGATAATTCAAAAATCAATTTGAAAAACTCATCATCATTTATTAAGCTAAAATGAAGGCGGTGAATCAAATTGGTTTTTTTTTTTCAGTTACGAGTAAAATATGAATGCAAAACACCTTCCTGAATTAGCGGTGAACAATCTCCAGTATGACACTGTTTATTGTGAGTTGCATTTTGTAATGAAATAACTATCTGAACATTTCACAATTATCTTTGTTAAACTAATCCTAAATTTAATTAGCATATTTTCATCTACAGAAGCCCAACAAGCTATGAACAACAGCTTTAAATCTACAACAACCCAATAATCCGTTCAAAACTACTTTTCATCTCCAACAATCCAAAAATCTGTGGAGAGCAACTTTTCATCAACAATAATATGTAGACAGTAACATTTTATTTTTATTATGGTTAAATTCGACTTTCAGAATTAAAGATCCAAGTTTCAGATTTATTTCTTTTATTAATACCTATTTCTCTGCCTATTTATGTATGGCTTCTCATCTTAATTTTTAACATGAAACAAAAAAAATAAAATTAAGTTCTAAATCTTTCATTTTCTAATCTCTTCTCTTTTCATGCTAATTTTCAAGATGGTATTAGAGATGAAGGCTCTACTCTCTATAAAGCCGACAAGTCCTTCAACATGGAGTCTCTTCTCCAAGTTAACAAGTTCTTCACTAAGATTGAAAGCTAGTATCTGTCCAACCAAAATGGTGAAAATATACGTGAAAGATTCTTCTATAAGATGATGATGACATGGGTCAAGAAGAAGCCAATAACGAAAAAACTGGCAACTCCAATGCTGAAAATTAATCTCAAAATAAAAAAAGTTAAGATCATAAACATGAAAACTCCATAATAAATACTTAGACTGAAAATTTTCAAAAAGAACTAATAACAAAAACAAATCTCAGTAGCACTCTCCTTCCTAGTATCCATCTAGACAACAAATCAAAAACAATTAACTATCCTCCCAATAGAAACTTAATTAAAAACATCATTGAAATAAGTATAGTTGGTCCAAAAGATAAATTGAAGATGACCTACAAACAAGAAGAAAACTACTATTTGGATAGTAAACTCAAAAGAGTCAAATCATATCACATCAAAAAAAATGCCTTCCACAATTACAGATGAATAAATATTAAAAAAAATGGTCGAAATAAATTATATCATTCTCTCAACAGATCTAATACTAGATTTTATGTTTCTATTGCTTAACCTAGATTATAACCATAATAAGCAAACTAACCAAAAACAAGTTTATGTTTAAACTTTGTCAAATTCGGACTTGTACTCAAGTAAAATGACTAGCAATGTGAAGATGTTTTCAAAACTCTACCTTCTAAATGATGACAACTCAACAAAGGTACAAACTCAAAAAACAGATAGTGAATGCACCAAATCCCCTACTTCAAATTCAAACACACTTTAAATAATGAATGTAATATCTTGCTTTGCAAATATCATATAGAACACTTAAACTTATCTTAAAAAATTAATTGCTTCACTATTCAATAACAAAAATTCAAGGGATTTTAATCCGAACAACAAACCGTCTCAACCTTCTGTTAGTCCACAATATGTAGGAGCCATCTAGAGTCAAGATGTCTATGGTCTTAGCTAGTTTGTTTTCTTCAATGATGATCACACTTGTCCGACTTTAATTTTCTTAATGAAAGAAGAATTAGAAGCAGACCAAATTTTTAAACATTTCAACATTATGATCTACACAATTTCAAATCAAAATTCAAGCCTTGAAACTAACAATACCAAAAAAAAAAAAAATTCATATCAATATAAGAAAATTATCTCTTATGCCAAAAGATCATCCACCAAAGCTCCCGAGTCAAAACCTCTTAATAAATAGAATTGCTGAAAAAATATACACATCCCTTCACAAATGTTCTTAAATATCTTTAGAGAGAAATCAACTTAATAGTTATATACCCCATCAACGGAATGCTCTCGAGAGTACTTAACTTTCAAACGCATATTCAACTCCTTTATTCATTTCCTAAAACAAAAATCTTTTTTTTTTATTCCTAAAAAAAATCTTTGGTAGTTTAGTCTTCATTTACATTTATTCTCAGAGGTAAAATAACCCTAAATCTTTCCAGGGTATCCATATTAGATAATCCTCAAATCAAAATGGATACTAATGCTATTCCTCAATCATTATAAAAATTTACAATTCTAAGAACATTTTTTAACACCAACCTTATTACTCTGAGCCCAAAATTCTGAGACAAAAAATTCAAGAATAATTCAAATTCTTAACATATTTGATCGTTCACTATCATCTCCCATCAATCCCATAAGAAATGAATATTTCTCATTACTCAATACTCTTAATTCAATTGAAGCCTCATCAGAACCGTAAATATCATTATCACCTTATCAGTATAACAAACCAATCAAAGCCTCACCAATATCGCACACTGCTACCATCACTTTGTCAGTATACCCAACCAATGAAAAATGAGCTTTGTGTTTATACCTTAAAAAAATAAAAACAAGAAAGAGAGCAATCAATATATCTCCAACAACCAAGAACCCAAAAATGGTTGAAGCAGTAAGAAAGTACAAGGTGAAAATAAATATATAGATGATGATATTGATCTCCACTATTCTATTACCTTAAGAAAAGAGGTATAGTCTTGCACCAAACACCCAATCTATGACTTATGACTTACATTTTTTCGCTTTGATTTTATGCTTTTGACACCTCTCTTGATAAAATATAGATTCCACCTAATGTTTGTGTAGCTCTGAAGATCCTCAACTAGAAAAATCTTATAATGAAAAAAATTCAAACCATTAAAAATAATGGTTCGTGAAATGTTTCTAAACTTTCACTAAAAAAAAATCAATTTTAAGTAAATAAAGAAATTTCAAGCCTGATTTGGTATAAAAGGGTACACATAACTATATGTTATTGACTAATAGGAAACTTTATCTCTCATTGCCAAACTCAACACAATTAAAATTATGCTCTTGAGAAAATTTTGGAATGATTTGTACGTCAACTTGACAATAAGAATGGTTTTTGGAAAGTATACATGGTGATGCCATGTGTTAAAAAATTAGAGAAACATCAATAAGACATGTAGACTAAAAAAAAGTCTATATAACTTCAAACAACCTCCGCATTCATAGTTTGGTAGGCTCTCACATAATGTAAAGCTAATCCTAGTCTCTTTATCAAGAACTCCCTTGAAATCAAGGTGATTATAACTATGTATATATACAATATTATATTGGCATGTGACTTCAATAAATGGCTAAGTAGATTAAAGGGCTGGCAAAGAATATGAGGTAAAAGGGCTTGAGATATCTAAAATATTTTTTGATGTGAAAGTAGCTTGATAAAAATAAGAATTTTTTTTTCTCCTAAACAACTTATAATCTTAAGGTACTTCATAAAATAAGAATGTTTTGATGTAAGCCCATAGAAACTTCAATAAATCCAACAAAGAAAAATGAGATTATGATTAACTCCCAATCTGTTGATAAAATAGGTATCATTGCCTTGCAAACAAGCTCATATACCTCTCTCACTTGCCCAAATATTAGTTTCCTATTGGTGTTGTAATTCTACACATGAACAGCCCGACTGAAGACCACATGAGTGTTATTAAATGAAAAAAAAAAAAGAAAAAGCATGTTAAATAAAAAGCCATCCAATAAAAAATTGAAAAACTTTCATGAATGTTGATTGGGCTAGATACGCATTAGATCGAAGATCCACCTTTGATAATCGTTCCTAAGCAATCCAACAATCCATGGATGATAACATTCAATTTTCTATTGTGTAGTTAATTATGGATTACATAATTAAAGACTGATTGTCAAATTTGTTTCTTTCCATGATAGTTGTTTCTCTAATTATTTATGTGCAACTTCTCATCATATTTTTAACACATAACAGGGAATAAAATTCAGTCATCTAATTTCACATTTTTTTCACTTTCCTCTCTTCTTGTTATATTTTTCAAGAATCTTGTATAATTAGCAAGATGTGATGAGCCATACCATTGATAATGTCACTAGAAAAGTGGCACTAATATCAACATAATTATGAGCTGGCATGATGACCATAATTTCTTGAAGGTATCAAGTTAACAGTTTCTTACTTTATCAAGAATTATTATATAATGAGTTCTTTTCAATGGAAGTGAAAGATTTTACAGACTTAACAAGCTCCAAATATCCAGCAGGCAATCTACTAGGGACAGCAATTATTATCATTTCACGTTCAATAGTCGTATATCATTGAACATAAAGTATGACAGGCCACAAAGATACACCTTCATGTTTTGGTTTTGCAAGCACATTAAAAATTAAAAAAGTAAAATCTGTCTCAATAACCAGACAAGCGGCCAATTATCACCATCAGAAAGAAAAAAATTCAACAAATGCAGCAGCAAACAATTGAGTTACGAGAGTGTGGGACATACCTCAGAGCTCGAACAAGTGTTTGTGGGCTGCAGCAGTTGAAGTGAATAAAAAATTAAATGCTGAATCAGTTTGGCAAAAAAATATACAAATGGAAAATAGCAGATTTAGCAAAAACAGTTTTAAAATAAAAGGAAAGTATGATTCAACTATCAGTCAGGCCTTCAAAATAACCAAAAAATTAACAAATCATACAGCCAACAATATTAACAAATTGCTTGATAATAAAATATGTAACCAATCAAACCCTAGACACTATAGCCAAGGGTATTGATTTTATAACAATTTTAAATAACAACAACATATATATATATATATATATATATATATATATATATATATAATTTAATACTTAATGTTTCTTCTTTTTAACATGGTTGTGTTTATTCTTCCATATAGCTTTTTATCCTTATATTTCTATTTTTAATCCATAAGGTTACAAGATGTCAAAACTCCGGCCCTCCGAAGCAGCATATTCAGAAAAACTAGCATTCTGATTAAAATTTCACTCCTAAAATGCGCAACTTCTTCTTGACCAACAAACCACTAAACTTAATTCATACTTCCCTTTTTCATGGTACCATCATCGCAGTTATTAGAACATTGTGCTTCTTTTGCATCAATTACTGTCAGACGTTCCGATTAACCCGTGCAGATAAAAATTCTTTCAAGCTCTTGTTGGGTTAGCGTAAGAAGTTTCAAAAATATATTAATCCTCCAAAAATAATTTGAACAGAAGTAAACGTAAACCATCACAGGTTGATAGATCATTTTTGCATGAAAAGTTTGAAAAATATTTTAGGAAATAAACGTCCCTATCAATTAAAACTTCTTAAGCGTTAATGGTCTACAGAGAAGCACCAATTGGTACCAATAAAAGAAGAATTACTGAAGAGACACCTTTAGCGAGTTCATCTTCAACTATTCTAAAACCTCTTTTTCAACCTCCTCCTAAACTTTCTATTAAATTGCGACCTTCAAAAGAGGATATTCAACATTTAATTCTTAAATTTAAAAATCAATCCTTAGGCACTTTAGAGGATGAATCCTTTGATGGATCTCAAGAATCATCTGAAGCCATTGAAAAAATACAAGAGGTATTTCAGAATCTTCAGATTCAATCACCACTTAAGATAAATAAATTATCTTATCCAAGAAAAAATTTAGATAAACACTACTATAAAAGACCGTCACTTCAATAATTATTTTGCAGGGATAGTCAGGGGTGGCTTATGTTAAGAAAGGTAGAGGTAGACCTAAAAAGACTTGGTTAAGATGTATAAAAAATGATCTTAGTATACTTGAATTAAATGAGAATTTGACACATAATAGGACACAATGGAGACGAAGGATTCATGTAGCCGACCCCACCTAGTGGGATTAAAGCTTCTTGTTGTTGTTGTTGTTGTTGTTGTGATAGTCAGGGGTGGCTCACCCCTCATCGGCGAATGACACCCTCTAATCGAGGTCCCTCGTTCCGGGGGGAGAGGCCATGGTCTTGGCGATCCGTCCAACTCACGCATTGGAATGATCGACCTGAAAACATATCTTTATGGATCTTCTTCCATTACTATTGAGCAAGGAGAATCCTCCAGAAGCAAGTCAACCATCCCTTAAAGATGTCAGAAGATTAGCGAACTTATTTCACAAAAGAAATAAAATAGAACATCTTTGAAATAAATCCCTCTGCTTGTTCGAACAATAATCTGTGGACTCTTTTAGAAAGATATTTGGGAAATAACCCATTTTCATATGAAGTTAATTTCTCCCGAGAAAATCTTAAGAAAATCCTAACAAAGCTAAAGTGTATTGAGATTTCTCATGTTAGAGATCAATTAACTCACGTCATTTTGTATAGCAAAAGCGTTATACAAAAAGTTATTCATCAAAGTGAATGAGATTTGACCACATTTTAGGAAAAAACTATTTTCCTCTCTGCTAATCTACAGCACAAGCTCAGTATAAATTATTAGAATTATGTTTACGCAATGATGAAAATATTTTTTCTTATCAACGATAAGAGGAAACATTCATGGATGATAATCATGAACAAAGAAATTATATCAAAGGATCGTCCAGCATGGTTCTTTTACTTGTGGAATTATTTTGGTGCAGAACTTATCATTCTATCCGATCTGATTAAAAAAAATTTCAATGAATAGATGGAAGCTGCCCCCAAAATGAGAGCTATCAATCCACGAAAAATGATTCAATGATAAAATTTATTTCTTTTCTGATCAAATCCGCGATTTGATCCGAAATGTTGCTCTTGGAAAAGATCATTTACTTCCCAATTCTTATTAAAATGGTGGACTCAAATCAATGTTGAAGATAAATTAAAACAAATACGAATTATTATTAAGTCTTATTTGGAATTAACAATCTCACCAAAGACCTCAGATTTTGAATTATCAGTAGATGAAGTGTTTGTGACATCAGATACCCTAAAATGAAGCGATAAAGACCGGCTTAAAAAAATGTACGAAGCTCAATTCGCTAGAGTTTTCAAGCAACCTATCTACATCTGTGAAAGCGGTGAATCATCCGACGATGTCGATGTAGAATCTACATGAGAAAATTAATAAAATATTTCTCCACTCTGACAATTATTAGAAGCACTAGACAAAGAGAATCTGCTTTGTCTAAAGCTACCTCAATCAATTAAGGCTTTCTGAAAAGATGAAATAATGCGAAATAACTTTTTGCATTATTCTACCACGTCGCTCAATTATTGGAATCGAAAAATTCACTCAGTGGAGCTTTCGTACATTGATTCCTTCAATGAACGTGACATCCCTACTAAGGCTCGTCCTTGCCAGATGACTTCAAGAAGGAAGGCGAGGAGGCGGTTATCCGAGAATCGCGAGGATGAGGCTGAGCCAAACCAAGGAGACTCAAACAGAAGGGTCGATCCGGAGTATGTCAAAGACTTCACTTGGTCCTTGAAATCCCGATATGTCGACAAGACTCTTCTACTTCATGGACTTAATCATGGGCAAAGACCAGAGCGTGGAGTGCA